>APFE030114048.1:2969-13024 GCA_000404065.3 Pinus taeda | reverse complement strand
TTCAGGACCTATTACATGGGCTTGTAAGAAACAGGCTGCCATTTCTCTTTCATCAGCAGAAGCAGAGTATCATGGTGTTGTGGAAGCTAGTAAGGAAGCCTTGTGGCTTCGTCAGATCCTATCAAAATTTGGCTTTGAGAAGCAGCATCCGACTACACTTTGGTGTGATAATCAAAGTGCCATTCAGCTTTGCAAAGATCCAGTTCAGCATAAGCGCAGCAAACACATTGAACTTCACATGCACTTCATCAGAAAGCTCATTCATGACCATGTTCTTGAAGTGCAATATTGTTCAACAGATGATAAGGTTGCAGACATCTTCACAAAGGCTCTCACAGAGGCGAAGTTCACTAAACTTCGATATATGCTTGGAGTTCAGGAAGTTGTCACTAAGGGGGGATAGGCTCTAGTGCCTCCTTCCTTCTCCTATTGTGTCATATTTGTAAATCCTCCAATCCTATCCCAAGTTGTTCTTAAGGGGGGATGTTAGGATATTCCGACACATAGGAATAGTTAAGTTAAACTTGGTCTAGTATAGAGTTAAGTATAGAGTTAGGTAAAGTGTGTTTCTTTACCGTTGTACATTTTGTAACTTACAATCCGACGGTCACGATATGTAGTGATCCGACGGTTCATTCTCTCCTCGGTAATACCGACACTTGATCCGTGGCTTGACACCCGATTGGTCCATGAATTCTATTTAAAGCGCATGGAGGGTCATTTGTAGGTTAACCGTGCATGAGAGAAGCTTATGTAAATTTTCATTCTTTTATTAATAAATTGCCTGTAGTAGCCACGTTGGCGCAGGCCGTGGACTGTTTCCTTCTCTGAGGGTTTTAACCACGTCAAAATACTGGTGTATTGATCTGTGATCTGTTTGTGAGCAGTGTCCTTTTGGTGTTCTGTTTGAGGAACTTACCCTATAAATTCCTACACCTAAGTTTAATATTTCTCAACCTTAATCACCTTCAATTGTTATAGCTCCTACTCTTGAACCACCTTCACCTCAAAGGAAGTTCATAATTACATCTAGACTACCTCCTGTTTTAATTATTATTGAACAAATTACTGGGAACTAAGAGGAATAATCACCACGTACCTGAGTTACTACTAGTGAAACAAGAGTATTTCCAAGAGTTCCTTTTGATCCTTTCCAACCAGATCCTTGGTATTCAACCCCCTTGGAATGTTTAGGTCAAGGTGTTCCATGTTACCGCACTCTTTGTTACTTTTCACCATGATGAAACATGTCAGTAATTCCTCGTGAGAGTCAACCCACTTATACCTCTATGTTTACCATCTCTCTAGATTCATTATTTTATGGTGGTCCTTCAGTTCCTCCTGGGTACCAGTTACTTACTGGAACTTTTTCAGGTGCTACTCCTCCTCAATCTTCTGCTTGGTCATTTGGTTTATCTACCACTATTATTTAGAGCATGACATCCATGCCTGAAGCACCTTTCGCATTAGAACAATATGTTCACATGGCATCTGAAAACTTAGGTAATCCTCAAGTAACACCAAGTCGTGTTTATTACCCGCCTAGGGGGAAACTACCTTATCCTCCACTTGGAGGACAACATGTTGTCATATCATTTCCTATGGTGGATGGACAACCTTTTACTAGAACTTATGGTCAGATACCTCAAGTTAGTCCAACTAAACCTGTTGTGCCTGAAGCCTTGATTAGTGCTCCTTACCTTAGGATGAATATTATTTGGAACCCTGTTGTCTCTCAATGACTTATTCTAGCTCCTCAACAAGTACTAGTTTATACCTATCCAACAACTTATCTAGGGGATTCCACAAACACTGGTTGAACAACCTATCCAAGAAACTCCTCAAACACCTGTTTAGCAGCCAGTTCAACAACTAGTTCAACAAATTGTTCAAAGTATATCTCAACCACCTATTCAGCCTACTATTCAGATATCTGTTCAATAACCATTTCCAAGTTCACCTCAAACACCTATCTCTAGATTATCATAAATGACTGTCCAAGATACCCGTCAAATACCTATTCCACAACCTATACAGACTATTCCTCGAGCATCTGCTTACCAAATTGGCCCTACTTTCTAGTCTACAACATAGATTCCTATCGGACAACCTAGTATAGGGACAATGCAAACACCTTTTCAAGGTCAAGCTTTTCAAAGCCCACCATTTCAAGGTCAATCTTTTTGAATCCCACCATTTCAAGGTCAATATTTTCAAAGCCCACCTTTTCAAGGTCAAGCTTTTTAAAGCTAGCCTTTTCAAGGTCAACTTTTTCAAAGTCAACCTGTTCAAATTCAATTTGTTCAAGGTCAACTGTTGCATGCTAAACATTTACAGTGGTAATATTACTTGGGTCAAATGGGTCAAATTCCATATTTCTAGAGTTAACCATAGGCTGGTCATGCTTATCAACTCCATTTCAATCGCAACCTGGTATGACTCACCTTGGTTACGCTGGAGGAACGCAAATACGAACCGCACAATCTATTCGAGGATATCTTGGGTATCCTCCTATAGGGGTCAGACTTAACCCTCAAGGTTATCAAAATCTGCAAAAAGAAATCAACTGATAGTTACCATTCTTCACAACCTTAAATTTTCCATATTTATCCCTGTTGACGAACGAACCTATCTGTTATTATCCTTTTTGCTCGATGATTCCTACTAATTTACCAAGTGATATAACAAAATTTGAAGGTAAATCATGAGAGGATCCATCAAATCACGTTATGACATATCATTTTTGGTGTGCGTCGAATTCATTGATCGATGATTATATCATATTACGCCTTTTCCAATGAACTTTAACCGTTTTGGCAGAAAAATGGTACATTGGGTTACCTCGCGCTTCTTTCCATAATTTCAGCTCTTTAGCAACAACATTTTTGACACATTTCCAGCTACCAATTTGATAACAAATTGGTACTAAACTTTTTACTTCCCTAAACCAATGGACATCTACTTACATTTTACTTCCCTAAAACAATGGACATCTACTTACATTTTGGATCATATACATGAATGGAGATGTAGGCGTCTTTTAGTCAAGGTTTTTATTCTAGCTCAAATTCTGGCTAAATCGTTCAAAAAATCATTACTTCCCAATATTACCAAGGATGTTGCTAAATGAGGTTTTGTAATAGAAGTGAATGTAATTTCTCGTGCCCAGTACTTATATTCAGTCTATACCCAATTTGGCACCTTGTACAAGAAAATCCCAAATCTACCTCACCCAAAAATTTTAGATCAACCAAATTCAACTCCTATAGGATCTAACAATATTGATGGTGTAATTGGTTTTTTCAACTATCAGTTTAAGGGAAAAAAAAAGAATCCTAAAAGAACTCGGACTTTAGCTATACAAGATTCACCCAATGAAAACCATTCTCTAGAAATTACTTCTGAAATTAATGTTATAGAATTATCTACTAGAAAGAATCAACTGTCTTGAGGTAAAAATAAGGGGAAAGTTCAAACAAAACAGAACGTTTCTCAAAAAGAGAGACCAACTAAAAATTAACCTACTGGCAAGAAAAAGAAACCTCTTTATCATTTTCTAATCTGTAATGAAGATAATTATACGAAGGAATGGCCACATCAGGCAAAGGTTACCAAATTCATAAAAGTTTCTCCAACTCCTGTTATTTTGAAGGATCCTTTTCCTTCTCAAGACAAGAAAATGATTTCACATATTCCATCTTCTTCTTCCTTATCAGTATATCATGATGATGTCTTCGCTACAAGTTATAGTAGCAAAAAGATCAAGAGATTATGGATCTAAGGATCCTGCATTAAATGGAAACGATGTTAGTCCATATACGCAACCTTATGGTTCAATTCCTCCTCCTTCTGAACCATTACATATTGAGAAACCAAACCCTAACATGATCATTCAACCACCTCCCAAAGGTGTTGTTTGAAAATCCTCTTTCAGCCCACATGCTAGAGCTCCTCAGAATTACAACATTGTTGAAGACCTAGTGATGTCTTCTTCATCAATGTCAGCTCTGGAGGTGCTAAAAACATTTCAACATAAAGAAGGTTACTTTTTTCAGCTATATGATAAATTGATCCTTGGGATTCTATTCTTATCATCTTTGATCTTGAAATTCATATACCTAGACTCCCACATCAACTGGCACTCCAAATACTAGTTTTTGTCCAAACCAAATGATTGTTTCACACATTTATTGATGAAGGATCCTTTCTGTCTATCATGCTTTCTTATTGGAAAGCTTTGGGTACTCCAACTATCAATCAATTTCCTACCACTCTAAAATCCTTTGATGGATGAGGTTTTCATCCTTTCGAGATATTAAATTATCTACCCATAGAGTTAGAAGGAAAGATGGTTGTAATCAAAGATGAAGTTGTTAATGCCCAACTTGATTACAACCGTTTACTTGGTCAAAGTTGTACCTATGCCATGCATTTATTGGCCTCATAACTTTTACGCATGATACTATTTCCCCACCTAGGGAGAATAATAAAAGAAGACGATTTGTCTTACTATAATTATGACCCTAACTCTAAAAGTAGTGTACATATTGTCGGGAAAACAATTACTCGTTATGAGGATATTGGTGTTCATTTTCTTAAGGATTCATCACTGATGGGAACTTTTGCACTCCCTCCATCAAATTTTCCTTAGGTTAACATGATCTCATCAAGCACTATGGAACCTTCTAGTCCTTGGATAGTGCATTTATAATCTGGATTGACCTTCTATGGAAACGAGATTCCTTTAATCCCACTTGAATTGGCTTATCAGGAAGTTCAAACATTTTCCGATCCACCACCTTCTGAAATTGATCAAGTGAATGCAATCATTGATGATTATTCTCAATTACCTTGGTTAAAGCTAATTTCATTTCTTGATCCTTTTCATAATTTGTTTCCAACTTATGATTTTGGATGAAATTTCATGGGATAATTATCATCATCACTCATCTTTTCTTCCTAACCTTGACAAAATCAAGAATTATATTTCTACTATATTTTCCCTTGAGATCGTATATAATCGTGAATGACCCATGTCAATTATTCAATTTGAATTTAAAAATAACTTAGAAAATATATATACAATGATTGAAATTAATATCTTATTAAAATAAAGAATTATCAAGAACATTCACATACGTGCTTCATGCTCACTTGAATAATTTCAAATGTACAAAACCTTATTTCACGAACTTCGTGACATTTTTTCCTAGCCTTAAGAGGAAATGCTAGGAATTGACCTGAGTATTGTTCTTCATGAAATTAATACTTACCCAGATGCTAAGCATTTCAGAAAAATATTACATCCAGTGCATCCACGGAAGGCTACCACTATCAAAGCTAGGGTTAACAAACTGCTTACAACAAGTTTTATCTATCTCATTCCCTTGACTAATTAGGTTTCCAATATTGTTCCTATTAGAAAAAAGCAAGGGACCATCAGAGTATGCATAGATTATAGGGATATTAACAAGGTTTATCCCAAAGACAACTATCCTACCCCCTATATCAACCAAACCATTGATGATTGTGCTGGTAATGAAATATTTTCTTTCAACATGGACGAATTTTCTAGATACGACCAAATCAACGTACTCATTGCTGATCACATAAAAACGCATTCATATGTCTATGGGTGAATTTTTGTTATTAGAAACTCCCATTTCGATTAAAGAATGTTGGAAAAAACTTTAAATGTGTCATGTCTTATGCATTTCATGACATCAAGCATATTGTACAACCCTATTTGAATGATTTTCCAACTCATTCAATGAAACAAAAAGATCATCGAACACATTTGAAAGCTATCTTTATCGGGTGTCAAAGCTACAATATACTCTTGAATCCTCACAAAAAAAAAAATGTGTACAATCTGGTTGATTACTGGCATTTATCATAGGATACGAAGGCATTCATGTCGATCCACTTAAGGTAAAGGCTATTATGAATTTTCCCCCTCCTTCCAACTTACACCAACTACAAAGTTTTCAAGGGAAACAAAGCTTTTTATGTTGATTCATTATGAACTATATTAAGCTAACTAAAGGATTTAATCGACTATTGAAAAAGGGAATCTCATTTACATGGGATGAAGTTGCTCAAAAAGCTTTTGATGCACTAAAACGTGCATTGACTCATACACTGTCGTTACATCCTCTCGATTACCATCGAGACTACTTTTTGTATTTAGCTAAATTGAATGTCACCATTGGAATGGTTTTAGTTGAGGACTATTAGTTGAATGATGAACATGTCATATATTATTTCAATAGAATTATGAAAACTAAAATAAAATATGCACATGTGGAGAAATTGGCGTTGACAACCGTTCAAGTTGTCCAAATATTTCATCACTACATTCTCTTATGTAAAATAATAGTGATTTCAAACTGCAACCCTATGGTTTACATTCTTATGAGATAGTTTCTTGGGGGGGGGGGGGGGGGGGGGGGGGGGGGAATATTATAAATGGATAGTTATCCTACAAGAATTTGGTTTAGAATTCATAAAATCCAAGCCTAAGAAATCATTGGTTTTTTTGAATTGTTATGTGACTTTCCCTATACTAATACAGAAACCATGGCAGATGATTCTATTCCAGACGAATCCCTCTTTGTTATCAGTAATTTATACCCTTGGTATGGATATATTATCATGTATCTTCAAAGCTAGACTTTTCGACCAGAATTGACTCGAACTAACCTTCATTGTATTTAGTACCAATCCCAACAATACACTTTTGTTGGTGATACACTTTATATTCATGGTGATGATTCCATCTTCAAATGATGTTTGACTCATGAGGAAGCCAAAAAATCATTCAATGAATTCCATTATGGAGCTTGTGGCGAGCATATGTCAAGGTTTTCCATTGCCCAGAATATTTTATGTGATGAATATTTCTAGACTCCAATGTTCAAATATTGTATAAATAGAGTACAAAAATGCCACAATTGCCAAATCTATGATCCCAAAATGTGTGCATCTCCAAATCCTCTTCACCTAATCATTGATTTCAATCCTTTTGCAAAATGGTGCATAAATTCCCTTACATGTGACCCTCACTTGGCTTGGGGAGATGGGTATATTATCCTAGTATTGGATTATGTTACAAAATGGGCGAGGTGATGCCTATATATAAGTATGATGAAAAAATGACAATTACTTTCATATTCAATCATGTGAATGTGAGGTTCGATGTCCCACAAGCCATCGTCATGGACCATGGTAGCCATTTTCAAAACTTTATAATGACTGAACCTACCACGAAGTTATGCTTATGTCATGACAGTTCTAATCCATATTACCCATAAGGTAATGGCCAGGGAGAAGCCATAAACAAGTTTTTGACTACCATGATTAAACGGATTTTTGAAATTCATAAAAGAAATTGGCATATGATGTTTTCTCCAACCTTGTGGGCATATCGTACCTCAACAAAAACTCCAATTGGTTTTACTCCCTTCTAGCTGGTTTACAGTCTCGAAGCGGTCTTGCTTATTGAATGTGAAATACTGTCATTAAAACTGACAATTGTGTTATTACCAGCCACTTCCGTAGAGGAGGAACATTTTTTTTACTTAACACGACTAGATGAGACTCATCAGGATGTTGCATTGGCTAGTGAGACCCATAAGAAATGAGTTGAGGCAAATTTTGATCAAAATGTAAATCCTTGCTCATATTCATAAGGTGAACTAGTCTTGGTTTGTGATCAAGAGCACAATAAATTAGGTGTTCGTAAATTTGAGCCCTTGTGGCATGGTCCTTATATTATAAAATGTGTACTGGAAAAAATGGTTTATGAGCTAGTTTATTATCACATAATTTCTTTAGGAAAGCCCAAAAATGGTCTTTACCTAAAGCAATACTATGCTTAATTCACTCCGTGAAAAATTTGTACATTTTTGTATCATATATTGTGTGTGGAAATTTTAGTATCCTTTTATGATTTTATACTACTTCTCTTGCTTATCTTGTGTCACACTTGACTTCCAGATGTCGAGTCACCCTTGAATTTACATTGACATTACCGATGGTGCTAGTCATAGTACTTGAAGTTTGTCTTTCGTAGCTTAGGTTATTTATTCACCCACTGATGAGTTAGTTTATATTCATGGAATATGCCTTGGTCAAAGAATGGATAACATTGCAGAATATAATGCAGTTATTGAGCTATTATATGACTCCATTTCATTTGGTATTCATTAATTGATCATTAGGTTACATTCTCAACTCATATTATTACATTTAAATGGTGTCTATTTTGTAAGAAGTTCCACAATGTTAAGAATTTTTTTGTGGGTTCATTTCTTGGAGAGAGATTTCGATTACATCGAATATCAACACATTCCAAGATATTTAAACACATTAACTGATGCATTGACTAATTATGTGTTAAATCAACAATTGTAACATCTGTAAAAAAGAAAAATAATATCCATCCACATATTATACAAGATAAACTGAGATAATAAGTAGTATTTTTCATTAGTCAAAATGTTCGTAAAAAGTTTGGCTTTAGAAAATTTCCTCCAAGACATGGGGTCACATGGCCTTTATTATAAGAACATGTTACTACATCAAAAGACAAATTCTATCCCTATGACTAGTAGCTACGCATGATGATCATTGTAGCAGATGATAACGTGAGATACTTGTCGTAGAAGGTGACTAATCGGTCAAGGAACTCCCACAGTATGCCTTTAGTAACAGAGAGACAATTCATCAATCCCAACATCTGGGATCTCTAGAGTCAACCACTCTAGGTTGTGCTCCAACTCAGTCAATTCCTCTGTTGCATCAAGGTTCTATATTGAGGGATCTACTGGTTTCATATCGCATCTATTGAATCAGCATAGACCTTGGGCCCACATATGCATTATTATTTTGAATATTTAGTTTTGAATGCCAAAAAATAAAACTATAAACTGAAAAACACAAAACAGCCAAAATGTGAATTGCTTACCTAGGTCACCCCACTACATTTGACCCAGAAGTGGGATATTTGGATCACCTGTGTAGTCTATGCCTAGACATGGAAAGTCTTCGATCATCATAATATAGAATTCCAACCATTCAAATAAGTCAAGATTATATCAAATAGTTGGGCCATCACCACCTTCATGGTGTGCCATCAACGTAAGCCACTTCAACATAAGAGGATTGCATAGTCCTCCTGCATCTATGGATACTTATGGGGCAAAAAGGGCAATTATCTCTAGAGTGAACGATATCACAACGGAACCAAACCCAAAATTTTTGAGTTTTCCATTTTTCACTCTAGTTAGTTTCCATTTGAGGTTGGAAACAACCCCTTCACACTAGTTAAATATGGTTGGTTGTGAGCACTCTACAAAAATATGAATCTAATAATTGGTAAGAAAATTAAGTGTTGCACTTCAACATAATCATGCAACAATAAAAGCAATAGTCCTGAAAAGAATCCTCTTAATGGTTTTGATATCAATTTGTCCATCTTTGAGTTTAGACACTAGAAAAAAATGGTGCACTAGGTAAGTGGCATTTGTTTTACCATCACGTCAGTGCCCATTCAAAGAAATTTCAACTCGTAGCATGAGAGTCCAGTAAAGAAATAAATGTCATCAACATATATGGTTAATCTATGATCCCCAATCTGGAAGCACGCTTCCTACAAATTCCATTTTCTCACCATCAATTCCAACAAATCTAGTTGGCCATTCATGCTTGGGATCACAAAAAATTTGTATAGGCCAAACTCTCTCAAAGCCTGTAGTGTTTCTGTGTTATGAAACCAGCTCAAGAAAAGATAGAAAAGATAGATCAACGCCATAGAATTCAGCCTCTTCGAGGGGGAAACCTCCTTTACATTACATAAATGAGAAATTCTTGGACGATTCAAATGACAAAACCTCCTTTCTATATATAGGAGTCTAAGGAGTCAAAATATAATCTAGCCGACCTAACAATAATAATATAAAGCCACAAAAATAACGATAGAGGGATTCTATGGGGCATAGCAATAACAATATGGGGGCAATAGGGGCACAACAATATTAATAAGGGGTATAACT
>APFE030114047.1:0-15981 GCA_000404065.3 Pinus taeda | reverse complement strand
GATCCAGGGGAAAATCTCTATGTATATGTGTTTTATGTGTTATGCTCTCGCATTGTTTATTTTTTGTGTTTTAGAATTCGTATGTAGGTAATTTATGTACAGGGTTAAAACCTACAGTATTGGTCCTAAGTGGTTTTGGTCCAAGATATTGAGAAAGGCCTAAGGAGGAGAAGATCATTAGGCCAAGGTATGCAAGCAATGAGATTCTAAGGAATACTTCTATCTGAAGTATATATTATGTTGTAGGGTTATGTTTGGACTGAATCTAAAATATTCATGTGCACCTTGAGTTCAACATTGGATCAAGAATCATGATACTTGAAATGATTTATTCTTCAATGATTTGATATTGGTTGAGACCAGATTTGATGTTTTTCACCTGTTCAATTTGTTATCTATCAGGATCTGGGTTTGTCTGAAGTCTGCAATTGCAACAAAGTTCTAAGTCAAAATTCACATATCTGTATGCAGGTTTGTCTCGGCCAAAGGAAGTGTACATGCAGGTTCGAATCTTTCAAGTAGCGTACACAAAAAGAAAAGCTTCTTTTCAGATCTAACTGATCTATTTGATCAAATTATGTTGTTTTACTGTTGTCTATCAATGAAGTCTTCTTAGATCTGAATGCAGGACTATTGTATAAGGAAATTGAGTCTGATTGGTTGATTGATTAAGAAGGAAGGATGATCCTTGTTGCTATCTGTTTTGAACTCGTAATATGACAGTAGATCTTCATAATGTCAGTGATTGGTATAGTCTGTGGTTTAGAAGTTTATGATTCAATATCTTTAGAGATATATGCAGGTTGGGTTAAAGGAAGTAGTGTATACACGCAGGTTAGGTTCCACCAAGTAACGTATACACTCTAATGCATGATTTTTGAGGTTACAGCTGGTTCTGAATGATGCTACAGGGTTCTGGGTTCAGCACAATGTTCTGGTGTGAGTGATATGATTGTTAATATTATCTGAATATTGGTTGATGCAGTTTAATTTTAAGAAGATTTGATGGGTCCAGTGTGAAAATTTGATGAAAAGTGGTCTTCAGCTTATCCAGGAGTATCCAGTCTAAAATTTCATGAAACGTGGTCCCTGGTGGAAGAGTGTAGTTTTCTGTAGGCCGACACTTACGTACTAGTAAACATATTGGTTAGTACAAGAGCTAGGGGTCTGTAGCTCCCTTCCAGTAGAAGCTAGAAAACGAGAGAAGGTTGTAACCTTCTGCAGGTAGAAGCATATGTACTTGTATGATTTTGCACCAGTATAATATTGTAAATGTTGGGTTGTGTTATATTCTTTCCACGACTAACCTACGTAGTGAACTGGGGGGTTAGAGGGGGGCGGCAGCCCCCCCTGTCCGGGGGGTTTGAGGGGGGCAGGTAGCCCCCCTCTACGGGGTTCAGGGCAGCGCCCGGAGAAATTTTTTTTTGGACCCTATATTAGGTTGGGCGAACCTACCTATGATTTTCGGTCCATGGTTTTGGACGCGATGGTTTTGGGTCCATGGTATTGGATGCTTTGGCATGTATAAATATGTATTGTAACATTGAAAGGAATATAATGAAAAATCAAGCTGGTAGTCTCGGTTTTGAGATCCAGTGGGAAATCTGGGAAATCTCTGTGTATATGTGTTTTATGTGTTATGCTCTCGCATTTTTATTTTTCCCGCGATTTAGAATTCGTATGTAGGTAATTTATGTACGGGGTTAAAACCTACAGTAAACATATTTTCTTATCATTAAAAGAAGATAGAGATGACAACAATAGGTGGATTTTACCCACATTGGGTTTCCACCTTAAATCTTGGTGTTCGTGTGTGTTGCTGATATGTGATGTTTTATTCTACTTTTTACTGCATTGTCTAATAAATCCTTGATATACTAGTTTAATCTCAACACATGATAAACTGTCTAAATCACAAATTCTCTGCATATACGCTGGTATCTTTAAGCACAGTCACATGTACATGCCAGTTCACTTCATTGAAGTAGCATATATAAATCTGTTTGGGAAATAAAAGTATTTATCTGATAATACTGATTCAACCCCCTCTTAGTATTATTTCCAACAATTGGTATCAGAGCGGGTCCTTCAGAAGAAGATTGATCGCTTGAAGCGAGATCCATCAACATGAATAATCAAGAAAGCATGGGATCCATTAGACCACCATTCTTCATTGAGAGCAACTTTTTTTATTGGAAAATAAGAACCACAACCTATCTACAATCACTTGGAATGAATGTTTGGAAAATTGTGGAAGGAGGATATACATTTCCAATAACATTTCCTACAGATACGGTAGGTGAAAAGCAGTATGAAACCAATGCCAAAGATTTCAATACTTTATTGGAAAGTCTATCACAATCAGAGTTTGTCAAAGTCATTAAGCTCAAATCAACCAAAGAAATATGGGACAAAATCATTCTAATCTACGAAGGAGACTCTTAGGTAAAACATGCTAAGCTTCAAACTCTCATAATTCAATATGAAACTCTTAAGATGCATAGTGATGAAAGTATAGCTAGTTACTTCTTACGTATAGATGAGGTTGTCAATTGTCTAAAGAATCTGGGTGAAGAAATTAAAGAAGTTACCTTAGTTGAGAAAGTTTTGAGATCCTTGTTTACTAAATTTGAATCCAAAGTCTCTGCCATAGAAGAAAAATAGGATCTATAGAATATCACTATGGTGCAACTTCACGGAATCTTAACTGCCTTTGAGATGAGAAAAGGAGGATCATCAGATATGAGAAGCCACATTCAAATCTTCAGCAAAAGGAAAGGAAGAACACAATGAATCAGGACATATTTTAGAAGAAGAAGATGAGGTAAACTTTTTCAAAAATCTTCAATGGGGTTCTGGAAGGTTTAGAGGTAAGTTACCCTTCAAATGCTTTTCTCGTGGCAGAGTCGATCATTATGCTACAAGATTTCCTCATAAAGATAAATTTGAAAAGGGAAGGAATATGCAAAATGGAATAGAAAACAAGTTGTGAATAAAAGGAGTTACTATACTCATGAAGATAGTGATAGTTTATCTAAGAGTGATGAAGATGAAACTGGACAAGATTAAATACTTATCATGGCTTATGATGATAATAATTTTTGGATGCTTTAGAAGAGGAAGACCTTCATGAAAAAATATCTAAACTCAAAATGTTATATACCTAGGGGGGATAATATGGGGTACCAAGGGAGGTACCCAAGGTAATAATGTAATAATGGGATGGGCCATAGTAATAAATAAGGTGGTTAACCCATGTCATGTAAGGGACCACAAGTAGTTAATAATAATGTAAGGGGCCATGGTATTAGTTGATGGTATGAGGAAACCATGGTAATGATGCATGGTATTGTATGTATGAGGCCTATATAGAGGCTAGAGACTCCACATGGAGGGATATGAAGAGAAGTATTCTTGTATGAAAAGGCATATGGCTTGTGGAGTGTTCTCCTTCCTTAAGGAGTGAATGTATGGTGTTGCCCTACCTTAAGGGTTTGATAATAAAGAGAAGTATTTCATCCTATTTATTGGGTTATTTCTATTATCATAATATTTCCGGTTTAGAGCTACAACAAGTGGTATCAGAGCACTGTCTTGGGCACAAAAGTGGAGAATTTTTTTTCATTTTTGCAGGATTTCAGGGGCGGCGAGTTTGCAGATCAGATCTGTACGTTTTGGTTCAAGATCTGAAAAATCTGATTACAGATCTGTATTCTTTGTGAAAAAATAGCCGATTTCAACAAAAAAAAACGGTCAAATCGGAGTCTGGATGAAGGAGATATCGCTGATTTAAAAATCAGTAGGGTTGCAGATAATTTTTCAGGGTAGTGAGTTTGTGGCACAGATCTAGACGTCCTGGTGTAAGATCTGCAAGATCTAATTGCAGATATAGAATATTTGTGAAAAAAACCCAATTTCAAAAAAAAAATCAGGTGAATCGGAGTCCGGATGAGGGAGATATCGCTGATTTAAAATCAACACTTTTTTCAGAAATTTTGGGTGAGGATGGGAGAGTAGCAGCGCAGATCTGGAAATTCCAGTGTCTGAATCAGGATTTCTATCACATGGGCAGATGCAGAATGGTTGTTCCATTTCCAAAAACAGGTTATAATAGGGATTCTGAGCAATATTTACTAAACTATGACAATTTCAAATTTTCGCCAAAGTTTTCTCAAAACCGTCTTCATGGCGAGTTACGGTTTTACAGGAAAAGATAATGGTCCTACTATTGAAGAATACATAAAAAAGCATAAATCATTATGGGAAAACAATTGGAAATGGTTTGTAGTGGAGCTATTTAGAGAGGAGGCAGCCACATGGTGGGGATTACTTAACCAAAAGAAGTGTCTCAACCTACTCGATGAAGAATTTGAAAAATTACTTTTGGACAGATGGTCTCATGCCAGAAAACAAGATAAGGAGAAACATGTGGGTCTATTTCCTACTGGTATATCCTTATTACAGGTTCATGGATTAATTCAGAAAGAGAAGATCATTGTTTCTATCAAGCCTAGTTGCAAGCATAATTTCATCAATGTTAATTTGGCAAACAAATTGCAAGTTCCAGCAAAACAAATTGAAAATACACAGGTTGATGATGAGGATGTTCAAATTTATAAGGATTTGAAGCTTTCTATGGACAAGTATGTGTTGCATGGTGATTTTTATACTTCAGAGATGGATAATATGGATGTTGTTTTGGGATATCCTTGGATGAAATCTGTGGGTACTATCAATATTAATGTGCAGAAGAAATTCATGAAGCTCTGGTATAAAAAGAAGAAAATTACATTACAGGATATTTCCACTAATAAACAGATAGAGTCCAACAAGGCTGAAGCAGAAGATGTTCCAGGGTCTGACATATCAGATGATGAGCAGTTGATGGTCGACAATCATACACAAACAGAGGCTGAAGCGGAAAAGGTTACAGGTGCTGATACATCAGAGGAGGACTCAGTGGTTGAAGTCATATTGGAAAAGAAGACACCACAACAGGCACCTCAACAGGGGGAATTAAAGAAGACGACACCGTGGGTTAAAACTTCAACATATCATCACCCACATCACCCCGCAAGACAACCATCAAGATGGCAACCAATTAGTCACAAGGACAACAACCCCCACAAGATAGATAAGGAGAAGCAAAGAGCCACCTACTACACATCAACACAAAAGAGCTACCACGATCAACTTCCATCGCAAGTGAGCGAGGCACCAGCGAGATCGAGGGTTCACCTTTCTCTTGGATGGCTAGATGCACGTGCATGGTATCAGTGGACTACTCTTTTGAGTAGATCTTATTATTTGTGTTCTTCCCATGTTTCTGGGACGAAACATGCTAAGGGGGGTGGAATGTTATATACCTAGAGGGGGGTAATATGGGGTACCGAGGGAGGTACCCAAGGTAATAATGTAATAATGGGATGGGCCATAGTAATAAATAAGGTGGTTAACCCATGTCATTTAAGGGACCACAAGTAGTTATAATAATGTAATGGGCCCATGGTATTAGTTGATGGTATGAGTAAACCATGGTATTGATGCATGGTATTGTATGTATGAGGCCTATATAGAGGCTAGAGACTCCACATGGAGAGATATGAAGAGAAGTATTCTTGTATGAATGGGTTGTGGAGTGTTCTCCTTCCTTAAGGAGTGATTGTATGGTGTTGCCCTACCATAAGGGTTTGATAATAAAGAAGCAGTTCTATCTATTCAGATCTTGTTATTCTTGGGTTATTTCTATTATCATAATATTTCCGGTTTAGATATACAACACTTCCAGAGAGTTTCATAGTGATCAGATCTTGAAAAACTGCTCACGTGAACTTCTACAGGAAGTCTGCAGGGGTTCTACAGGATGTTGTACAGGAAGATCCAAAAGAGGATTTTGGAGGGTTGATGGTGGAAAAATGGTGGGAAAGTGGAAATGGAGGATGGATGAGGATGTGAAGGGGTCTATGACTTGGTAAATGAGGCTAAGGAGTGATTAAAGTGGATGGATTCGTTCAAGCATGGGAGGAGCGATGTCACACAAGAATGTAGGAATTAGGGAAAATTGGAAAGGTGTAGCAAATGAAGAGAAGGAATCTTGGATTAGGGGTTGGAGCAGGTTGTATGATGGAGGAAGGATAGGCAGGGAGGTATTACCGGTGTTCTGCACACTATTTTCCAAAAGTGATTGAACAAAGACTAGAAAAACCAAAGATCTAGCTATTTTGACCTAATTTGACCTAAAAGCCAGAAACATGATGAATAGAAGTTTATTGGTAGAAAATCATGCAAGATAACTATGGAAACTAAGCAAGAACAGATCCTAAACATGCAAGTACAACTAGTAGTAACTTTTCCAACTAAAAACCTAACACTAGAGATTGCATTGAAAGGCAAAAACAATGTTTTTGTGGCAGCAAGTATGCCTTGGTCTCAGCTCATGGTCCCAAGGAGGGAGAGGTGAGATCAAGGATTGCTTGATGGCCTTTTTGCAGATCTTTTCTATTATCAAACTTTCAAATCATCCTGAAGCATGAAAATCTATTTTAATCATCAGAAACAACCTAAGTAACAAAGCAAGATTTTAACCTAAATAACAGAAATTATTTTATGAATGCAACAAAGACACATAAAAGTACACAAAGGAGGTACTGGCACTTGGGTTGGGCCCAACCCCAAGAGCTACAGCCTCCTAAGAAAGATCAGAGCTGGTGCAAAGCTGGATTCATCTTTATTGATCAAAAAATAATAGTTACATCCCAAAAACTGTCTACAAGAAAAGGCTCAAAAATGTGCTGATACAGGGCTGCACTGAAGTGGAAAATAGACTAACAAAATGACTAACCTACTGACTAAAATCTAACTAACATCTAACTAAAATCTGACTAACATCTAAATAAAATTTGACTAATTGAACTGAGGCCCTAAGCCTTCTTATTTATACAAGTGGGGACCTCCAACAGTCCTCCTAAAATCAAGCAACTCGGCTTCTTGGAACTGAAGATAATCAACAATCCTACTTGACTTGCTTGGTTGCCCCTTGTGCTTCGAGTTTTTGATGGAGAATTTGAGGTAAGGGCTCATAAATGAAGGGGACACCTTCCTACAAATCATCTCCCTTGTTCTTCCATGAATTTGGCTGCCAAGTGCTGATTAAACCTTTGATTTTGTCTTAAAATTGACCAAAACTCTGCATAAAGCACACACTAGACTTTTTGGCATAATGACTAACCCAATTCACTCTATTAACATAAATATAATAAAAAACATGCAATAAACTAATGATAATGGTGGATTAAGTTGAATTGGGAGGATAAATGAGCCCATATAATTACCCATTTATGGGGCTCATCAATTACTTCAATATACGTTTACACCATTTTCGGGTTGAGATTGACTATCTACGATAAAGGTACACCTTGGTCAACATGGTCAAGAGGTTCCCTCAGATATTGTTTCTACCTTTGCGGGTTTGAGGGACAAATTATGAAAAGGGACATGATGGAGTTTTATTTTTTTGTCTCTTTTTCAAACTCTCTAAACATGAAAAAGATACCAAGTTATTCTTACATTGAGCTCGTTAAAATTTTGCGACAAAAGACTCATAACCATGATGAGATCG
This sequence comes from Pinus taeda, assembly GCA_000404065.3. Classification (NCBI taxonomy): domain Eukaryota; kingdom Viridiplantae; phylum Streptophyta; class Pinopsida; order Pinales; family Pinaceae; genus Pinus; species Pinus taeda. Next base: position 8,363 of record APFE030114047.1, on the reverse strand, counting down.
AGCTTCTCCTTCCTAGGTCTCGTAAAATTTAAAGGATGGATTCATTCGAAAATTAACTTACATGACAAGCATATGCTATCCCCTTCAAGCTTTTGTTAAAAATAATTAGGATACTCACTAGAAATAGTGGGGAAAAATGAAGATGAGACATCCTTTGTATAGGAAGCATGTCACTCTTGAACATGACACTCTTTATCTCTCATGATGGGTTTGGGATATCCTCATTCATTCACTTGTCCTCCCAGGTTTGGGTAATCCATTTTTCCTCTCATTTGACTATTCCAGACTGTCATCATGACCTTTAATCATATGTTAATTCAGATGCCACCACACTCCAGGGTCGTGTTACCAATATGTTCAAGACAAGTCCAATATGCAATTATTTACCTATACATTGTTTGAGTCATTGCTATAGTCCTGAATATTACTCCACTTTATTCCTTGTTTCATGTCAATGAGGGGGGATTCAACATTTCACTCCTTCAACAGGTCACTTCCTGTCAACTTCAACTCATTTTCTAGGAATATGACTTAGGAGCTCCCTTTCAGTACCTTAGAGCTAACATGCCCTAATGGCCAATTCTTTACATCCGATGGCAGGTCCTTATTGGCTTTCGATCGGGTGATTCCACGAGTGTTCGACCTCAACTTCATTATCAAATTCACAAATTATACTGTTGTATCTTGAGAGCCATTATCATTATTGGTGGTTTCTCTCGTACCTGTTAACAATCCACATCATTTGCTGATAATCAAGTCGTTTCTATCATGTTCGACTTCAACACTTTTATTCGCATGTTGGGATTCATACACTGATCAAGTCGGGATGGAGCGCAAGACCCTGAGTCTTATCTGTTATGATTTAGGCTGCAAGGAGTTATATGGCATTCATGATTGTACACATCTTTCTACTATATAGATGGCCATGAAAATACCATGAGACTTTATATCTATGATGATCCTTGTTATCTGGATGGCTACGCCCATACCATGGATCTCTTCATATAGTCTTCATCATCAAGATGGCTGCGCCCATGCTGTGGATTCATGTCTTCATCTCAGATATGTAAATGTATATGCATCCTTGATTTGAAGATCTCCTCATAGTGTGTGTCCTCGTCCTTGCCAAAAGATCATAAAGCATCTCAATCATCACTCCTCATTTTGCCTTCATGCTTTAGGGGGCAACTGTTACACAGTATTTTTTCACTCCTATTGCACTTCCCTATGACATACCTTGAAGGCCCGAAACATGATCATTATACAGTATACGCATCCATGTATACAGTTCAGATCCCTCCTTTAACTTTTCTTGGAAAATATATGGATCTTTCTTTGAAGAAATAGCTCTTAAAACCCTAAAATGAAGGTGGTTGCCCTTATGAAGCTCAAAACTGCAATGATCACATTTTGCATCATGTTAAGCCAGCGATGGCATTCGTCTGTCCTCTTTCATACCCGTGATGGTCTCAAAAAGGAATTTTTCCCAAAGAGGATGAGAAGCTTCGTGATATTGAAGCTTCCTGAGCCGCAAGCTGGAGGTGGTTTCGCATAGATGAGGTCGAATCCTCCTAATTTTACCTCTTGGTCTCATCCCTATGAGCTACCTTCTTGAGATGTGGGCCTAATCCTATCTTTGTAGAATTCCTAACTCCCTCTCCCAACCTATAAATTCCTCCTTTCCCATTCCCAAATGGTTGATCTATGTCCATTTGCACCCATATGCTAAGCTTGTGCTTAAGGGTTATTCATTAGACTTGGAGAAGGAGTGTTTGGAGAGTTTCTTGGCTTGGACTTGGATTGCCACTCAAGGAGAGCCTTTCAACATCAAGGCTATGGTTGTAAGCTTCCCTTCATTCTTTAAATAATATATAACTGATGGTTCATCTTCCAAAAATATATATGTTTATGTATTACTAGCTTGGCATTCCTTGATCAGCTACATAGGTTATTAATGGTTTTCTATTGGTTTTGGCATGCTTTGTTTTCTCTTGATCACTTGTTCAGGTACATATGCACTGAAATAAGCAGGAACAAGTTTGTGACACAAGCAGTTTGAGGATCTCAACAAAGGAAATCAGAATAGAATCAAAGCAAGGTAGGTCATCTCTCTCGTTCTTATTTTTCAATTATAATATAGGATGATGTCTAGTTGATTGTCACTTCAGTTACTAGACCCACTCATTGGGCTAGAGGGATCGTTTCTGTTCGTAAAGAGGATTAACCTTCTCAACAAGGGGAAAACCGAGAAAACTCTTCTCTTCTTATAGAATCTTAAAATGAGACAAGAAAGAACCAAACCCTAGACCAAGTCCTTCTCCAAATATCAAGTCAACACTTCCAAGAGAACCAAATTCTAGTTGCAGCCTTCAACCACAACTTCTACCTTGAATTTTTTTCCTACAACTTCGTCCAGCAATTTCGGCCTTGTAGATGTTGCAGAAACCCTAATCTAGATTCTTTAAGAGACCTTCCTTTGAGAAAAACAGATCCGCTGAAGGTCAATGAGGTCAAAAATATAGTATTCCATCTTCCAACAAATTGGTACTAGAACTCGCTCTTACGCAATATAGACCTGTAGTTTCAACCTCCTTTGTAGCTGCAAAAACCTTAATTCTTTGCACGTGAGAGAGAGACCCTAAAATCAAGTTTTTCCTTGACTTATTGGATTCCTTTTTCCTTCTAGATATTTGATCATCCTTCTTTCCCTTTCTTAGCCTTATATGTAAATTTTTCTTGGAAGATCAAACTTATTTATGAGTGAGTGGGAAATGAGGTTGAATATGCTCCTTTATATACCATTTTAAGGGGTTGAATTCATCACTATAGGCCAACCTGAAGCTTCCAGGGCCAACTTGAACTTTGGAGGTTTCCAAGAATTTCTAGACTCCAAATTAATTATTTTACAAGATATATTTTTCCCAGAAGGGTCTTATAAACATGATGTTGACTCTCTTGACTCGTGATAATATATCACATGACCTAACAAACCCTAGAAGCATGAATAACATGTTTTTTAGCTAGAAGACCATCAATAAAGAGCACGAAATCCATGCTTTTAAAAATAATAACCTTTTTATTTTCTTCTTTTATTTGTTACATAAGATACTTATTGAAATGAGTACAAAAAAAATTATGAAGAATGAAAATAGTTACCTTTTAAACACTTGGTACTCAAGACTCGACAAGTATCTATAACAACAAGGATTCAAAAGAGGAATAATAAACAAAAAGAAGGTTGGAAACCGGCGAAAAGCTCTAACTTCACCTCCTCGGACTCACTCCAAATCAGCAGCGGAAGCAACTTCTCTTCCAAGTAATGAGTCTTTCCCCATAACCGCTGCTATTTTTTCAGATGTTATGTTAAATGCTCTACATACATCTTTGAATTCCCCCTCATCTGCACATTGTTCTATTCCTTCCATCCCTTGTTCCTTATTCCCTCCCCCCGCCCACTTTCTCCACCACTCCTACTTCCCTCAGGGAATTTTCCACCCCCCCTTCTCACACTTCCTCCCCCTCTGGGCTGGGTTCCCATCCCTACAACCTTTGACCCAGATTTCGAACTAAATCCCCACTTCTTGGATTGGGCCTCTCCCCAGGAAGGTCCAAGCTATATAAACCAGCCATAGGGCACCCATCCAAGATCGAAACTACCATCAAGTCAACAGTGGCATATGTTGTGAGGGGCCGTCAAACCACCATTGAGAGGGAACTTAGAGCATTTGAGCCCACATGCCATGTTCCCCATGATCTAGCTCTCCTACAACTACAGGGGATTAGCCAACCCCAAAAATAAATTGGCTCTCAAGAGGCTGTTAAAGGATACCTATTGTGACATCCTCTTCCTACAAGAAACCCTTGGCACATCTGAGAACATTACCATAACCCTACACTCTATCCTGCCGGGTTGGGTATTCCAAGGCATGGATGCCATAGGCAAATCTGGTGGTCTTGCAATTGGCATCAATCCTAAAGCTGTCAAGCATATATCCACCTGGGGCGGATTGGGTTTCATTAGTATGGACATTTTTGTAGGGGATCTGGGACTTCAGTTAAAAGTGATCAACATTTATGGCCCTAATCAGAATAGATTGGATTTTTGGCACAATTTGTTGGAACATAATCTGGTTTCAAATAGCACCATTATTGGAGGGGATTTAAACTTTTCTTTGGGCATGGAAGAATCCTAGGGACATCATGCTCAAATCAACCTTATTTCGGATCAGATGAGTACTCTACTGGATTCCTACAATTTAGTTGATGTTCCTATGAACAAGAAACTACCCACCTGGCATAATAGGCGAACGGGGGATGCTGCCCTGGGTCGAAGATTGGACCGATTCTTGATACATGAATATCTCCTCTGTTACATCCCCCTATATCAACAATGGGTGGGTACTGGGGGATCATCTGATCATCTCCCCATTTTTCTTCAAATCATTGGACCATCAAAAAAGTCGTGCTCCCCTTACAAATTCTTTTCTGGTCATCTAAAAGATCCTGACTACATCAACCTGGTGACTGAGTTCTGGAGAGCTCAACCCCCTCTGAGGGAACAGAGGTTGGCTGCGGACTTCTGTATTTGACTTAATAAACTCAGGACATTAACAGAGGAATGGTCAAAGAGGAAGAAGTTGAGAGATGAATAACATCTTTTTGACATAGAATTACAGATTGCACAGCTAACGGATGAATAGGGGCTGGGCTTCTTATCATAGGATACTAAAATGCATCTGGTTACTCTAGAGAACCAAAAGATTAAGATGCTACAGGAAAAGGAAGAACAATGGAGGTTGAAAAGTAGAGCCATCTGGCTTCAAGCAAGTGATGGTAATACCAAATTCTTCCACAATTTTTCTAATGGAAGAAAGGCCACCAAGACTATCTCGTAGATGCCGTGTGAGCCTGATGGTTGGGCCTCTACTCACCCACAATTAGCCGGGTTGGAGATTACACATTTCAAAATACAATTTACAGCGTCTGCTACCATCAATCCACTAGACATCATAAACTTGGCTGGCCATTTTCCAAGGTTTGTGGAATAGAATGCTATAGAGGATTTAATTTAGTTGGTAACCATGGAGGAATTGGAAGGAACTTTCAAGTGGTTCAAGAAAGATAAGAGTCCTCATCCGGATGGATGGCCGGTGGAGTTCTATTTGGCTTTCCTAGAACTATTGGGACGGGATCTGCTAGTAGTCATTGAAGAAAGAAGAACCACTGGACACATCCATCCCCCCATTAACTTCATCTACTTGGCCTTGATTCCTAAGACTGATTCACCAACCTCTTTCAATGACTTAAGGCCTATATCCCTTTGCAACTATCTGTACAAAATCATTTCTAAAATCATTGCCAACCACATCAAGCCTATATTATCTAACCACATTTCTCAGGAGCAATTTTCTTTCCTCCACCAAAGACATATATAGGATGCCATTGGCACTGCCCAAGAAGCCCTCCACTCTATCAAACACAAAAATCTCAAGGGACTCACTCTCAAAATTGATCTGTCAAAGGCCTTTGAGAAAGTGAATTGGCTTTATATCAAGATGATTATCACTCACTTGGGATTTCCCCCTGCTCTCATCAACTGGATCATGGGATGCATCTCCATGATTTCTTTTTCCATCCTCATTAATGGTGTAGCATCGTCCTCCTTCAATACAGACAGAGGGATAAGGTAGGGATGCCCTTTATCACCACTTCTTTTCTTATTAGTCATGGAAGGGTTGAGTAGACTCATAGCTATAGAGAAAAGAAGAGGAGGCCTTTAAGGTCTAAAAATTATGGAACAATCTATCTAACACATCTACTATTTGTAGATGACATATTGATCTTCTTGAATGGGAGTGTCCGAGACACGACTGCTTTGAATGAGATTCTGATTCTATTCCGTAGAGCCACAGGAATGGAGATAAACAGAGAAAAATCCACCATCTCTCTATCTGAATGTACCCTACAGGAATCTCAGTTAGCCACTCAAAATTTTCCCTTTCAAGCCACCGATTTGATGGGGGACTAAAATATTTGGGCTTCAGATTAAAACCAGATGGTTATAAGGTTGCTAACTGGACCTGGCTCATCACAAAAGTGGAGAAGAGAATAAGTTGTTGGTGTCATAGGTTCCTCTCTAGGGCCGGCAGACTTATTCTTATCAAATCAGTCTTGGAAGCCACCCTGGTGTACTGGATGTCACTCTCCTAGATTCCAAGAGGGATCCTTCATAGAATTCAACAAATCTATTGTAAATTCCTTTGGAATGGAAGCAAGGAGGGAAAACCTTTTGCCTGGGTAAAATGGACCAAAATTTCTACTCCTAAGAAGTGGGGAGGCTGGGGACTAAAATTACTTCCCACCTTCACCCAAGCCTTGGCAGCCAAACAGAGCTGGCTTTTACTAAAACAAAATAGTTTATGGGCTGAGGTTATTCTTCATAAATACATCTGGTCGTCGACTATCATAGACTGGATTAGAAGCCCTTCTTTGAACAGGAAGGGCATTTCAGTGATTCGGAGGGTCATTCTCAATTCTATTTCTATCATCAAGGATGGCTTACTATGGAAAATTGGCAATGGAGTCTCCGTCCGAATTGGCATTGATCCTTGGACAGGCAATGGAAATTCCCATCTACTACCAGTCGGACTGATACTGCACCTAAACAACAGGGGCATTAAGTTTCTAGGACAGATTGGGGATCAGCAGAATACTAGTTTCCATACACAAGCTTGGTTGACTGAACCATACTGGCACATACCAAATGAATGGAGTAGAACTTGGCAAATCTACTTTCAGGCACTCACAGAATCACATGTCAGATTACAGAATGTAGAGGATGAACTTATTTGGGCTCACTCAAAAGCTAGGCACTACACATTGAAACAGGGGTATGACATAATAATAGCTGACAAAAAACCGGAGGTCTTAAGAAGCTGGTGGGATACCTTATGGAAATTAAAACCTCCTCCATGCACCAGACTGTTGATGTGGAACATTTTAGAAGATTAGATCCCCACTGGATCCTATCTGAAGAGAAGGGCATTTTTGGGTCCTACCTGGTGTGTACTATGCCTCCAAGAAGAAGAATCGAACCAGCATATTTTCCTTACTTTCCCGACTACCAAGAGTATATGGTCACAATTCCTACTGTCACTAAATATGACTATGAACTGGCAGGGGGTAGACATTACAATGGCTTGGGAAAACTGGTGGAGTTCATCGACTGTGGCAAAATCAAGGAACCTTCCACTCCTCGTCTCATGGTACATTTGGCTCAAGAGAAATAACAAAATCTTTGAAGATAAATCGGTAAACTGGAATCTTCTCCCCCCACAAATCTGTGTTGCATATGAAGAACTTCCAATCGATGACAGCCAAAAGAGACCTAGAATTATACAACAAGAACAAATAAACAAATCAATCCCATGGGCCTATTATGACGGTGCTGCCCAACAACATGGCTGTGGGGGTGGCATTTGCTTCTACTTATCTGAAACACACTACTTCCAGATTGTTTGGGACTAGGACCTAGCATCAACAATCATGTTGAATTGATAACACTTCGCCATCTGCTATACTTTGTTATTCTAAAACATTGTTGAAATATACAAATTTATGGAGATTCAAAGACAGTGACTGATTGGTTTAACAATTCAGCGATTTGCTCTGCTTACTCTTTGAGAACTATAATGGAAGAAATTGTTTTTTTAAAAACATTCTTTGATCAGATTTCTGTTTCTCACATGTACAAAGAAAGAAATGAAACTGCTGACAGGCTATCGAAAGGAGCGACACATCGTCCTCTAGGAGAGTGGATGATCGTCGAACATACACCTGCAGGGATCTATCAGTATTTCCACAAGCCATATACAGATGAGGGACTACAGAGGGGCAACAACCTCTAATTTCACAGCTTTTTGATTTGAACTTTACAAAATTTTGCTTTGTATATAACAAAATAGTGAATTTGGATGTCTACTTCTGCGTGGGTGATTTTTGGATTTATACATAGCAGTTATATGCACCAGTACAACACACCCCTTGGGTTTCTTTGTATATATTTGTTTTTTGACAGTGGACAAAAAGCCACATTTACAGCATATACCTTTGGACATCCACAACATGTAATTTCTCTTATAAAATTATGAATTTTCTTTACCCAAAAAAATTGAGTGAAAAGTCGTTCTCAAAACATTATTATAATTAATCCAAATAGCACAATGATACAAGCTTAGCCTGCAAAACCCAGAATATTTAAACTCTGTCTATGCATATAACCATGCATTGCAATACACAGTAAATCCAGCATATTATCCCTGATAAATGTTAAAAGCTCTGAAAGTTCCAGACAATACATATGC
>APFE030114044.1:42957-125149 GCA_000404065.3 Pinus taeda | reverse complement strand
ATTTTTAGACATATGGATCATGTCTATGGATTGCAGGTTGCTATTTATGGATGATTGATCAAGTTGGAAAAAAATAGATGGACTTCTATTTTTAGACCACAGTGGAGTGACACCATAGTGGAGTGACTGCTCAGTATAAATATAGAACAGTCAAATATTATTAGCTCATAATAATATTTAGACTATAAACTTTGTCTTATTCTCTTGGAGCACTTCAGGATGAGCTACGGATGTGGTACATGCAGATCCCAGAAGGAAATACGTGGTTACCTATGGGATGACTAATATTTGCATGCAGGACTTCAGTTAGAACTCAAGTGAGTTGAGTTTAGTGGACTGGAGGTGCAGTTGATGGAGTTGTGTTCAGTTTAGCTTTGTTAAACTGGTTGTATTTAGTCTAACTGGCAAATAGACTAGAGATGAGTTGGGTGAATTAGTTATTAATTAATTCACAAGTTATTAACTCATAATACAACTAATGAATACATCAGTTAACTCAGTTGCATGTCAGTGCATGTTCAGTTCAGCAGGGACAGGTGTTAGAGAATCAGATTGCTATCAGTTGTGACTATAGTTGTGCATCAGATCTTGCAAAATCAAGGGATTGAGTATGCCAATGAGTTTGCCCACGTATTTTCCCACATTGTAGCTTGTGCTCACGTGATTTAGCCAAGTAAATACGTGGTTGCCTTGGAATTATCATCAGTTCTTGAGCAGGTATTGAGCAGCGGAGGCAGGCAAGCAGCGAAGGAGATTTGAGCCAGTGATTGATTCAGATCTGAGCTGTATTGTGTGTAACAGAGGTGGAGATACTTGTGAGAAGTATTATGCTGTGTAATGTTACATGACTCAATCATTAATATACAGATAGTTGGGGTTTTTAGCGAGATGCTTTCCCCGGGATACATACTGTGTTAATGTGTGAATGCTCTTGATGTTTTATTGTTATTGATGCTGCTATATTGATGATCAACGTAGAGGAGCTTATGTATTGTGTATGTTTTCCGCAATAGTACATGATCAGGATAATCTCCATTGAATATGTGTTAAATTATTCAAAATTTCTACAAAAACCTTAAATTTTCAATAGGTTTATGAGTGTGTGTGAGGTTTAGTGATGTGTTCTAGAAACAATTTAGCCACGTGTAGCTCTAGGTTCGGCTTTACAAATTTCGCCCAATTAAATGTGCATAAAAAACTAACGTGCATACCAAAATAAAGTACTCCAAGTGCTCAAATAGACTTATGAAAGTTCAAAAATTTACATATGTATATAGCTGGTACATCACAAATAAATAAAATAGAGGAGATTATTTCACATTAACCAACTAAATACACAAAGACATAAGAAAATCAAGGAACCTGTGACCTGTATCTCATGATGTGCTTCTAGAGTGGTAGTTGAAGAACGAACGTGACCAACAGTACATCGTAAAAATAAGCAAGGAAATTTTATATGTTCTTCCCTCAGGGTACTACGATTTCAATGGTCCACAATTAACAGATTTGTAATCTAGCATATGGGAAGCTTGTGGCCCTTCCTTTGAGGCTGATATGATATATAAATTCCCCCCACAAACTGTCCAGGTGCACCCAGAATTCTTAACATTGCTTCATTACTCTCTATCTAGCTCCAAATGACGCAAAATTGATAAATTCATGGACTTTGCTACTCTTCAGTTCGAATAGTAGTGTTGACTATAGATATTCCAGATCCTGCAACTATCTTTGTGCTCTCATTTAGCAAGTCTTCAACAAATAAATGACCATTGCGCTCAGGGTTGAAGGCTATAGTGGCCAATGTTTGTGGGCACATAAAATAAGTAGTAATACTATGAAACAACTCTTTGTTATTGACCACTTGTAAAAGACAAGATGTTATATACAGCGATGTAAGAGTGCTCATCTTGGGAAGAGATAAATTAAGGGATGGTAGAAAAGCTTGCAAAACCAATAAATGAAAAAAATTATGTGTTATCAGTCTGCTCAAATCAGAAATACTGGCACAAATTATGTCACTGTAGTAATAAAGGTCATCTCTGATTTCTTCAACTATAGAAAATAATGTTGTTGTAATCTCAGAAACATCATCAACCTATACTGCACGAACAACAAAAACATCTTATTTTAAGCTTTTGTCGTTGATGAATTTCACCAAATATGAGTATTATAACATTCTGTGGCTTGTGATAAACATGTTGACACTTTCATCGCCTCTATATATAGAAAGTGTCAAAGCACATACAACTGTGTGGACCATGGTGTCTCTATAATAAGCGAATTCAATAACCTCACTTACAATGGGAAGGAAAATACAACATTCTGAGATTCCATATTGATATAGAAATGCCTTTTAATTATAAGTTCCAATCGATTGAGTATTGTATTAGGCTTACTTATATTTTTCACCCTTGAGGCCTCCCATAACAAGCGCAATTTCGGAGGTCCTTCAATCTCATCTTGTAGCCTTTTGATAACTTTGTAAATTTGATGAAATTTCCTGTTCCCCATCAAGGGTACCAAATGATTATTTGATGAGCCCCAAAATCCCTTAACATCAATTTCTGGATAGGCCAACAATTCTTCTATAGCATTAATTTCTCCATTACTTCTCAAAGGGTGGCGAGCCCAATGCCTCAAAAGGTATTCTACAAATAGGGCCTTGAAAATTTTGTAGGGAGAAATAACTCTATAGTAAGAAAGATCATCATCTGGCTTCATTCTATGATAATGTGCAACTAAATCTCCAAGGGTATAGATTGTAAGTTCTTATTGAATGACTCCATCGATTGGGGCAAACCCTAAAGAGATTGAATGAAACCTATCCACAAAAGCTGATACATATAGATTATGTAACAAGAATTTAGCTTCGTTGGAATTTGATTCTTTGACCTTTCCAATAGTGCCAATAATCTTCTTCAGTGCAAATTTCATATCAGCAATTAGTGCACATTTAGGAAGGAAATATAAAATAAATGTACCTGGTTGCATTACTGAAGTGATCACACCTAATTCCTTCATGGTTTTTCGAGGTGTTTGTTTCAAAATCTACAAAGCCTCAAAAGGAGACAGACTATTGGTTGACTGATGATCATATTCATTTAAGAAGGGCCAAAGGGTACTAGGCACACCTTCCTTGAACAATGTTTCCAGATTTAAAGTCTTAATACCCTCTTTCCTGCAAATTTACTCAACAAAGAGTGGAGGATATGGTTCTGCATCTTCTTCATTAAAATTATACCAATGGCCCATTTTCTCAATTAGGCCATTCTTGAAGGAACTGCACCATTTCTGGTGTATTCTCCCCTTACCTCGATCAAAAACTATAATTATGTTGTTGGGTAACTAAGTGTAGGTCTTTTTGTTGCTATATTGATGATGATACATATCCCCCAATTCAATACCTTCCATTTTACTACAGTTGAAAAGAGTCTCCTTCATAATTTGATCCTTGTTTGAACTTTGGGAAAATTTCATGTTTATTCCTTGTAAAGTAATCACACATGGCAATAAACCCAAGGTCCTGCTACTTTGCGTTGGATCAGTAATATTTTCTTTATGAGTACTAGGGATGGCTGGATTATCCCTCTAAAATATCTTCTTTTCAGGTCCAGTGTGTTCTAAAAGGGCTCCAAGTCGTTTGATGGACAACTCAGCTTGTTGTTCCTTGATAGTGGTACAATAATTCTTATTGATACTGTCACCAACATTATTTATAGAATGACCAATGTCACCATAATCTTCTTGGCTAGGTTTGGACTTCTCTAGTCCTCTATTACCTGTCAAATAAGCATTTTCATAGATGCCCTGAGGATGTTTTTTTGGAAAGTGATATTCATATTCTTCTCCATATCCTTGATTCATCACTTTTGTTCTAGATCCCTTCAGATGTAATTTCCAAAGCTCCTTGAACTTTGGCAGTGTTCAAGTCTTCCTCTATGCATGCCTTGGTATACACCACTAAGTCTTTAGTTCTGCTTATATCATCATATTCAGACTTGTATTTACTTTCCTTTTTTTCTTGCCATCTTGATGATACCCACACCTCCATGAGCTATGTCACCCTCAAGAAATTTGTAAATAAGTTCTCAAACAATTCATGTGTTGTCTTATGTTGCCTTGGTATTGCTTTAGCAACAACTACTAGCCCCCCTTTTCCTACACGAACTACAGATGGAATTAATACAATATGATTTATGCAATTGATAGAAGATGATTCTTGATCTAAGAGATCCTTAAGAACTAGGATTGAATATCTTCATCTTTACCCTTCTTAATATCCTTCAGCTTATTTTTGAGAAATAAAATTTGATTTGCATCACTAACCTTGAACACGCTTACCAATCTGTCATAGATATCCTTGGAGGTGTTTAGATTGGAGATGTAGGACACCAAATGCTTTTCAATGGAATCTCTGATAATCTTCTTCACTTTTACTTCACCCTTGGTGTACTTGTTCTTTGTAGCAGCTGGTGCATTTGATGAAGGCTCAGGGATTTTACCCTTCACGTAATCCAACACTTCTTGATCTTCCAATATTAGATCAAGATACATCTTCCATCCGTGATAGTCAGACTTTGCACGAAGCTTATCTTCAACTAAGAAGTGGGATGAGGAACCCATTGAGCCTTTTTCCCTTTCCAACTATCTTCGGTGATTTCTTTTCCACTCTTGCTTGGGCTTTGTCTTCACCTCAGCTCTAATACCATGTTAAATTTAGGAATGTTCTATGCTTAGAGAAATTTACTTCAAATTTTGATATTAGCCCAATGTAAATATTTAGATTAGAAATCACATTAGCATGATAGTAAAGTGCAGATAGAACATAAACATAAACAGTAGAAGACACACCAAGACAAAAGGACACAAGATGTGGCACAAACCAGGGACAAACCCCAATGTGGGGAAACCCTTGATCAATTATTCTTATATTCTTCAATAGTTTAGCAGAGAGAAAGAGATAGGGTACAATGATTTGGAGTCAATACTTGACATGCCAAATAGGAGATCAAAAATCTTCTCCGTGACAATGATGCAATGAGGTTGCAATTCCGATACCAAGGATTGAATATATGCAACATATGATAGTCCTAGAACAACTCAACCAATTACCTAGAATAATGAGGCTTTCTTTAAATAAGACTATCCTTTCTTTGTTGCTCTATTGATCATGATAAGGCTGCTAATCTAGCACTTTTCATATGCTGCAAAATTGTTGCATTTCATGGCAGACTTGGCCACTGGTTAGGGCACAATCTCTGAGTACCACAACACCTTAAACACACCCCACAGTCCATGTATTGACTGTGACTAGCCTTCATACAATCCCTCCAACCATACGTTGCCTTATAGGGCTTCTTACCTTCTGAATGCAACTCCTAAAAAGGTCTCCAATTGTTGGCTATGGAATGTTCCCTAGTGCAGCAATGGACTATAACTTTGATCCCTTCAAACAATGACCTAATCAACCCTTAAACAATAGCTTCTCACTCCTCCTTTTAGCGGCTTATACTACCTTGCAAATCAAGCTCAAGACCAACCTTATCATGCCTAAACAACCTTGAATGAGACCACACTTTCATTTACAACAATGTGGTATTAACACAGAACCTTCACATTGTTGTAGTACTCCTTTTGCTACAGCTAGGTCCACACTTCTAGTTGCGTCTAAGGGTCCCTTTCAAGTTGTGATAAGGGCTCCTCTAATTGCGGCTTTAGCCTTCATATGTTGCTGATTAGGGCCTCACAAATTGTGGCTAGGAGAGTTGTGTATAAGTCCTTTTCATGACAGTAAATAGGAGCCTTCCAAGACTGCGTATGGGTCTCTCTTGATAGCGGATTAGGGCTACTGATTAGGTCTCCTCCTCTTGTGTAATAAGGCCTGTTGTTAGGGCATTAGGGCACCTATAAGACAATGTCCATACATGCTTAGGGTATGGCTAGATCTCCCTTTTCAACAGTGGCTAGGCTTCCTCCATCAACTGCGTATAGAACCCTTCCTCCACTACATCTAGGACTTCTCCCTCTTGATCTCTCTAGCCACCAAACCCAAATGTTGATGATCAAGTTGGGGTAATTTGGTTACTCGCCTAACTTGAAAAATTGTCAAGAAACACAAATAAATTCATATCTCAATGCATACATGTTGGAATTGGATGATATTTAGATTAAAACTACACCTCTCGATGAGAGGAATCCAAGAAAAATATCAATTTCCATAAATAAGGAGATCCACATGGATTTTTTCCCTAGTCGCCAATTTTAACAGTTAAGCCATCCACTAATGTTTATGGCCAACCCCACCTGTATCATGATTTTAAAAGGTGTCAATATTGGTGCAAGTGTAATTTTACTCTTTGAATGATCACACCAAGGGAAGAAAAAGATATAAAAAAGACACTAGTGGAATTTTGATGATAAAAGAGTGATGAAGCTCACTCTTTGGGCATGCACAATCATTTGCTTATAACAATTTGGAGAACTCTTGTGGCTTTTGAGTGCTAAGGGTGAAACCCTTGAACGAATTAGTTTCGGTGGTGAAAAAAATCCACCCTAGTTGATTAGAAGAAAAAATACCACTCAGATATTTCACTAGTATTTATTGCTAAATATTCATCTCATTTCCAGGTCATGGGTATCACTAGAGGTCGTGGGATTTTTGGAAGTCATATTTTCCATCTGCAGTTCGTGTAGGAAAAAGGGGGCTAATTCACTCATTTCCAGACTTTGGGATCAATTGAGGAGGTTGTACCAGTTATTATTAGTAAGTTGAAGGTATTTTTTATGGGTAGTTTCACCCAGATTTTCACTGAACTATTTAGTGCCAATTGTTTCTTATAAGTTCAAGCCATCATTTGCCAGACCATGGCATCAAAAGGGAGGGTCAAACTAGCCATCAAATATGGTCCAATATAGTAATTCACAACATGTTCTTTACTTAGGTTAGATACTTCATTCAACCATATGCCCATTAATCCATTTACCAATCACATTAGACATTATATAATAGTAACTGACGAAAGAACATAAATGATAGATGCAAAAGACAAGCCAAGACAGAAACATATGAGAATATGGATCAAGCCAGAAAAAAGCCCCATGATGGGGAAAACCCTTGATCAAATCGTCTTATTGTTATCATCAAATTTTCAACAAAGAGAGATAGTACAATGATATAAAATAACTTGCCAATATGAAGATCAAGCATCACTGCTCTTAGATCCATTCAATCTTGTAATCTGGGTAGGATGGTCATAGAGGACAAATCATATTGTTGTAGAAGATCAGTCTACTTAGGGTAACAATAATCCATTGCTTTCTAAGTTGACTGATCCAAAAATCCTCCTTTCAATTGCGACCTTCCTTATTTCACATCATGCTCTCTTTCACTGGCTTAAGGAGCTGGTTGATGACCACATTAAGGTCACTGTTGATATTATCTTGTGGTTCTAGATTAGGGCTTCTGAAGCATGCTGCTCCAGCACTTGAATATCTACAAATAGTGCGACCTTTTTCTTCTTACAAGAGTTCTATTATTTGTAGTAGTCTTAGCATGTTTTTAAGTTTCCATTTCATCCTCAACAAGCACTCAAATACTATCATATAAGGTCAGTGACTCTCAGTTGTATTTCAGCTTCTTGGGCAAGTGATTCAAGACTTGCGGTCAAGCTATGAGAATATCTTCTAGATGCTACCAAACTATAGGATGAAGTCCCATACGAAACAAGTCACAACCCATATATAAGATTTTCCTTAACCATAGTGAAGCATTGCTTCCAAACTTGGACCTGTTATGACAAATCCCTAACCGAAACAATGCCAACCATAACTAGAATTTATCCTCCTTAATCTTCACCGCTAGTGAGATATATTTTTCTTTTGATTGATGTGTCCCAAATGAGAGAGAATGCTCCTCTATATAGTAACAATTCAGTGGATTTGAGTGGGCATGGCTTTTGATCTTCTTAAGCTAACATATAGTTAAGGCCGACCTAAATAATTTACATGAGAAACATAAATTCAAAATTCCACTTCTACTTAATAATCGAATTTGATGTCCTTTAAATCAATTTTGGTCCTCTCGAAAAGAGGAATTAAATGCCACAATTATCTTCCCCAAAGATCCTATTCAAAGTGGAATTTGGCCTTAGTTTTCATTTTTAACAAAAATAACCATCAATATTTGTTTCTAGAATTTTGGGCTGAATTCACAATAGTATGCTAAAAAGTGTCATTTCAATGTGTGGAAATTAGGATATATAAATGTGAGATATATACTCTACATATTTGGGTTACCTCCTTTTCAAATTTGAGTTTTTTTAGGCTACATGTTAACTGTTTGAGCTTTGAACTTTGAAGAAATTCTTGAGTGGACTTCATAAATACTCGAATGAATGGACTTCGTAAGGCAATGGTACCATAAATTGTGTTATTTCAAATATTTGACTTCCATATTTTCACAAAATACAATGTCCTCAATAAATACTTCTATGTATAAATACTTATGTTTAGGATTATATATGTGTTGGAGTGGTTCGTATATGTTTTACTATAATCCTAATGTTGACAAGCTTTCACTGACTTTTTTCATCAATTGCTCATAGAATATGCAAAAAGAAATGATTGTCAAAATGTGGCAAAAATTACATTTCTCATTTTTTTTTATTTCTCATGACAAGATAATCATGTTCCAGGAATGAGTTATCCTACAGTCTATTTCAATTTGTGTATTTTGTTTTCTTCCCAATTTTTTACAAGGATGTAGATTCCATTTTCATGTTTATGGTTTTTGCATGTTATCTAGCCCCAAATGTTGGTAATGGATTGGATCTTGAGAAGTAGTCGTGGATACAGACTCTATCAGAGGTTAATGTTACAATACCACTTCCACCTGGCATCAAAAGTTTTTTAATGGTTTGTGACATAAAGAAGACTTATTTAATGATAGGGTTGAAAGGGCAACCTCATGTCTTAGTTTTAAGTCATTTACTTTTGTTTCTTAGCTGTAAGTTATCTGTTTGATTTTGAGGTTTATCAAATCAATTATTTAAAGAATCCAACATGCATGGCTTGTATTTCTCACCCAACGTTAGTTACTTGACATGGTTGATATAACATTCAATTATAGGCCACTTTTATTTTAAGTCAGAGATTTTATTGATTAAAAGGATGTTCATATTTTGATTGGTTTACTTGAAGCTTGATTTTAAAAAAATTTGTAAATTCCACGTGGATGTTATTTTTTCAAGGTGAGTTCTTTGCACCAGTAAGGTCAGATGAGTCCTAGAACATATGTATACAACAAGTGCATCTTTGGCCTTTGTTGTGTATATGTTATTCTTTATATAATTGATGGATGGTTATTGATTGATGTAAAACGGAGGATGGGAAGGTCCTACCAACTTTCTTGACAAAACAAAATCAAATGGAGTATTAGAATTGTGTTTTAAAGGGTGAGCCAAAAATCAGTATTTAAAAGGTGAACTTGAGAATAACAAGCTATATAATATGGATCTAGAGACACAACAGACCATGGAAAAAAAATGATGGTATTGACAAGTCTTCCCTGCAAATAAGCTCTAACTGTTAGACCACTACCCAAATTTCAGTTATCTGCAATGGAAATAATGACTCTAGCTTTATTTGTATGAATAACGACTTTGGCCATTGTCCTGTTCATTTCTAGTCTGTTGTTAAACTAATTAAAGCTTTGATAACAAACATATAGTTTTCAAAGCTCTTTTCTAAATCTATTTTCTTGAGCAAATTTGTCTTTTTACTTTAGGTACTATAGATTGCTACTTTGTGACATATGATATGATATAATTGCCCGGATAAATAGACAGAAGTGATTTCCAAATACAAAATTTATTAATTAAGAACATCTTTTAGACTTCTTATCTAAGTTATGATTATATTTTGGTAGGGGATTTTGTGTACGCTGATATTGTGTTGTCTCTTTGGTTTTTATCAGGTAACAATGGTTAATAACATATTGCATGTGTCTTCATCAATGCTCTTCTTCCATATGCTATCCACTTATGACATTTCCTTTGCAATATTTGATTAATTTGATATTTATAGGTTATAAAAGTCTTCATAGTTTCACTTTTAATTAAGTATTCAACTGAACATATTTATTCACCTATACATAACTATTTTCCCCTTCACCCACTTTTCATAACTTCGATAACCATTAGGTAGGGACCTGCAGCTTTGATGCTGCTTTTCTTGTTTAATAAAATATTGCAGAGACTTTAATTTATTGAAAGTTGTAGAATTTACAATTTATGAAGTTTCAAAGTCTAATTCTTTAAAGGGTGCTATCTCAATGGAAGAGCACCTACTTTACAAGAAAGAGGTTGGTTGTTCAATTCCATCGTGCCCTAACATCCATATGGAATGACGATGATCAATTTTTGGTGACGAAGGCTATTTTGACCATCACCAATGAGTATTAGTGAAATTTTTCGACCTTCACCAAAATATGAAATGGTGATGGTCAACAAACGTCACCGTATATATGCATCAATAGTGACGACCCTCAAAGGTTTGTAACCATAAATCATTGTTGTTGATATGAAATGGTGATGGTCATTGTTCATCATTATAGTCATTATTGGTGACGGACCTTGAATGTCACCACAACACTTATACTTCTAGCAATGTAAATTTTGGTGACGGTCAACAAACGTTATATGCACCAATAGTGATGGCCATGAAAGATCCATCACAATAAATCATTGTTGTTCATATGAAATGGTGACAGTCACTATCCATCATTATAATCAATATTCATGATGGACCTTTAATGTCACTATAACACCTATAATTTTGGCAACGCCACCTTTGCTGACGTTCAGTTTTTGGTGACCGAGTCTATGGTTCGTCAACGTTGCTCATATGAAATGGTGATGGTCACTATCCATCATTATAAATCGTTATTGGTGATGGACTTTGAATGTCACTACAACACTTATACTTTTGGCAACGCCACCTTTGGTGACGTTCAGTTTTTGGTGATGGAGGTTATGGTCCATCACCATTGCTCATATGAAATGGTGACGGTCTCTATCCATCATTATAAATGACTATTGGTGACGGAATTTAAATGTCACCACAATACCTATACTTTTGGTGAAGTTCAGTTTTTGGTGACGAAATCTCTTTTGATCGTCACTAATGAGCTTATGGTGACATTTTTTGCCCCTCACCAATGTCCTTTTTTCTTGTAGTGAATGGTGGTGAAAAAACGTATGGAGGCTCAAATCACCATCTAAATATTTCATTCTCATGTTGTCATTAATAATAAAATTCTAACATAGAATATTCTACAAAAGAGAAACACCCATGGACTAGGATGGTTTAGGGTGTGAAAGGAAAATGACGAAAAAACTTTCATCTTATTATGTGTTGTGCATTTTCTATTTAGGTTTGGAAATAAATGGATAGCTTCAATGAACCAAGAGATATATGGTAAGGGGAATCCATTAAAGATGGTGTGAAAATGATGCTACAAAGGGACATGGAGCTTCACCTTAGGTGTGGCCTGGTGAAAGTAGTTGGCTAGAAATGCCAATATATCTAAAAAGAGTGATATCTCTCCTTTACAATGCAATGTTCAAGGTTTGAATATTCTAGGTTCATTCAATCAAGTAAAGGTAGCCAAAGTATTGAGGCAGATTTCCGAATAAAATATTGATAGGAGGGGAGATTGAGCCAATTGGAAAAGATATTTG
The DNA here is from genome assembly GCA_000404065.3 of Pinus taeda. Lineage (NCBI taxonomy): Eukaryota > Viridiplantae > Streptophyta > Pinopsida > Pinales > Pinaceae > Pinus > Pinus taeda. The sequence goes on along the minus strand of APFE030114044.1, from coordinate 113,411 downwards.
AAAACAAATATATCTCTCTTTTACAATGTGTTATTGAGGGTTTGAATATTTTAGGCTTATTCAATTAAGTAAAGGCAACCAAAGTCATAAGGTATATTGTTGAAGAACATATTGATAGAAGGTGAAATCGGGCCTACCTTGATGGTGTCACCCAGAGTGACCCTATAATGTTAGGGGCACAGGAATAAGTTTTTCTTTGATACATAGTCTTTGAGATTCAAATTAGGTCTTGGTTTGGGCTCAAATTACTTTTCTAAACTTATGGCTTTGAAGTTGATTATTACAATGGAAATTAAATATGGTCAATCATATCTTCAAGGTTTTGGTGACTCTATTTATGATACAATGGTTAAGGAATTTGTATAAAGAAACATCACCCTTCAACTACTATCCAATGAAATATGGGATATTTAAGAAATTTTCACTTCAGTTTCATATAATCATATCTACAGAGGAAGGAACCAACTAGAAAATGGCTTAGCAAAGGAGGGATTTATTCTAGCTTGTGGAACTAGAAATTGGATCATTATGGAGGATCATGATGGTCACTACACATAAGTTATTCATGATACTTCTCTTTGATGGTTTTCAAAAAAAAAAAAAGTTTAAAAGACAAACTTATATGTTTATATATCAAGTTATTTTAAGGAATTTCTATAAGTGGATTATCAAGATAATACCCTTCTTGTAACAATTGGAGGCCAATAGGCTCTAATACTTGGATATTTTTGCCTTTTTTAAGAATATATTTTGGAAAGGGTTTGTTGAAATTTTGAGTACTGTATATTATGGAAATTCATATGTCACCTTTATGACATAAGAAAGGCCTTTTCAATTCTGTATAACATTAACTTCATGTACTTTTACTCTCTTTTCAATGTAATTATGAATTGTTTACCATGAAAAAATGGGACAAGCTGACAATGGAAGAGACAAAAGTTTTGTTTCTTGCAATAGAAAAGAGATTAGCAAGTTCTACATGAACATTGAGCTTTGGAATTAAATTATAGAATAATGATATTTATATTCAACCTAACTAGTTGAACCAAATCAACAAATACATGTAATCACCCTGGCATGAACATGATAGGTAGAAAATCCTAAATTATTTTGAAGGCATCCACATAGTTACCCCTAGATAAATACATAATATATAAATTATAGAGACAAAAAAACCTTTAACACATGTGCAATAGAGATAGCGGGAGAAAATGAAAGAAGGGAACATCTCTAAGGGGTTGTGGAGATACATTCATAGACATTTTAATGAAGAATATGTTATGTATATAATTATTGTATAAATTTATTTAACTTAATTTCTATACTAAGGGTAATGATCAAATATCATGCCCCCTCATGTAATGGCTCATGTGCTATATTTAAATCCAAGACCCTCCTTCTTTTTAGCCATCATTCTTTCAATCAATAAAATATATAATTCTTCTGTCAAATGTTGAGCAAGTTTTCTCCATCTGGTATCAGAGAATTCCTCTGAGTATATGAAATTTTTTCATTACATTGGTAGCAATAGATACATCAAATTCAAAGGCAATTTTTGGAAGAATTTTTTCAAACATATAGGAACCTACCTCATCATGAGTTCAACATACCATCCTCAAACAAACGATCAAACAAAATTTGTCAATAAATTTTTATAAGCCTACATATGTTGTCATGCAACAGAAAAACCAAATAAGTGGGGTCAATGGTCACATCTCGCCGAATGGTGGTCCAATTCCACTTACCACACTTTAGCAAAAATGACTCCATTTCAAGCTTTGTATGGTAACGAATCTCCTAAATGGAGGGACCTTGCCATTATCTAGACAAAACTTCTAGAAGTTGAAGATCAATTAGAAGAAACACAAAAGTCTACCAAGCACTAAAGGAAAATCTAAATATTGCAAGAAATCATATGAAGCAGTAGCCTGACTGAAACTAGACAAAAATAAAATTTGAAGTTGGAGAATGGGTATTTGTTAAACTTCACCCCTATAAATGATTTCCTTAAAATAGAAGGGAAAAAACAAACTGGCACCAAAATTTCTATGGGTCATACCATATTAATAAAAAGATCGACCAAGTAGCACACAGTTTAAACCTTCTTGATAAAATTCATGTTCATAATGTATTGCATGCATCTTGCCTTAAAAAGGCACTAGGAAAACACCAAGCAGCCCAGACAACACTTCCAACATTAGATGATGAAGGGAAGATCATTTTATAACCTGAAGGAGTCATCATCGTCAAGGAAAATAAGTTGTGATCATGAGTAATAAAAGAATACCTTATTAAGTGGAAGGACCTACTAGAAGAATAAGCCTCTTGGGAGACCAAAGTAATCTGTCAGTAGCATCCTTCGTTACCTATGCGTTGAGGACAAAGCATTCTTTCAAGAGGAAGGTAATGTTATGTATATAGTTATTATATAAATTTATTTAATTTAATTTCTAAACTAAGGGGCATGATCAAATATCACACCCCCTCATTTAATGGCTTCACGACTATATTTAAACTATAACCCTCCTTCATTGTAATCACCATTCATTTAATCAATAAAATATACAATTCTTCTGTCAAATATTGAGCAAGTTTGCTCTATAATTTTTTATGGTTAGGGTTAAAAAATTAATCAATCATGATTTAACTAAAGGAATAAACATCATAAACTATGCCCCAGGGTCAAAGATAAAAGGTCAAATATCATCTTAAAAATCCTCTTCTCTTTCCAAAGTAGCTACAGTAACATGAATACTGCTATTATCAAGCATTTATAGAGTCTCATTGGTTAAATTAAATTACAATTAAAAATACAATTTCAAGGGAAAATATGTTGTAACAATCTTTGATGTAGAGCCACGTTCTTCTGGTTTCCTTTCTAATTAAAAGGGGGATATATTTAGAAGATGATCTCAGGATCCAAGATTTCGAGAAAGCATAGTTTTGAGTTGAGAGAATTATAAATCAAATTTCAAAATAAAAATTATCTAATGGTCCAAGAAATCAATCAAGATTTGCTAACTCTGCTATAGGTTAAGGAAATGTAATAAAAAACTTTCAAACCTCTCATCAACTCAAAAGACACTCTATTGTGTTAAGTTGAAAGCTTCAAACTAGGAGAAAAAGAAAAAGATGGACTACTCTCCACTTTTCTCATTGTGTTGATGTTGAGATTAGGAAATCATGAGAAAATTTAAAACAACTTTGTTGTGCTCATTTTGCTTATTGAATATCTAGAGATGCAATTAAACCCACTTATCCTAGCTGCAAATAAAATAACTTATTTCTAAAAAAATGGAATGGTCCCCAATTAATTTTTGAGAGGCATACCCTTCACAACTTCTAAATTAAGTTTATTGTTGCAAGGTGAGACAAAAGGGAAACCAAGATAATAGTTATCTCATATACTACAATTTGGATAGAAAAGACAATATTTTCAAGCATGGGATAAGCCCCTCAGAGCCTTTTATGGCACTCCCTCCTAGTGCATTGGTACAAGAGATTCTAGGCACGGGTGTGAGGTGCACTTCTCAAGGTAGATTTATTGCAATCAACCACATATCAAAACATACGATTTGTTGTCTTGTCCATAGGTTCATTAGCACCTAGATTTTTATTTAGTGGCTCATTTCTTATCATTACTCTAATAAAATACATCTACCTAGGCCCTATGGTCTAATTATCTAAGGGTTTACACTATTATGCTTTATCACCCTCATGAAACTACCAAAATGATTTGGTCCAATTGCACAAACTTGTAGGCCTATCACATCTCACATTACTTTTGGGGTACAAATGGTTGTCTCATGGTCTCCAAACTACCATACAACACTATTTTTTCTACTAGAAATAGGCCTTTGAATACAATAATTTGCTAAAATTCATTGTAGGGTACCTCACGGTCTTAGGGCTCTTCAAAATCTGTTGCAAAATTCACATAAAATTTTGAAATTTTTGTCCAATTTTCTTTTAGAATCTGCCTTAAGCCACCTTAATATCAATGTCATGAGTCTAACACATGTATCATCCTTTTTAGGCTAAAAATAAACTTGTAGAAGCTTTTATCATGGGCTTTGACATAAGATTAAGGTTGGCCTAATCATTATATGATTGTACAAGCTACTATGAAAGCCACAAGTTGCCAAGATACCCAAAATTCCACATTAATATTCTTTGCTCTATCATTTAGCAAAGATGCATCAAGCTTATGATTACAAATCTGGATGAGAAAGTGATTCGTTCAAAAATAAAAAGTTATTATTCAAGATGCAACATTTAATTCTTTTAGGCCTTCTTTCATCACAGACTGTTGGGATATTTCATGAACTCACCAATTGGTTTGAGTCATTGAAACAATGGAAGTCTCAAACTTTTCCTACACAATGCCGTGTTTTTCTTTTGAAATCAACATTGCTAATATTCTATCATGGAATTCCAATCATAAGAAATCATAATTCATGGGAAGCCACAACCATTTATGCCATAAGTTTCACACAAATGTTGTTAAGATATGTACAAGAGAAACAATTTCAAATCATGATGTATCAACTTTGTTCATGGTTTGGAGGAGGACTTGTATGATAGAGGTTATTAAGAGGTTGTATCTTCTTTCTAATCTCGTACTAACATTTTAAATAAGACAAATGTGTCCATATTTTCCCTCAAAATTTTGTAACAAAATCCCAAAATATGGGTAGCTATCCAAATATTCACTAGTACAATTACATGACAATCAAAAATTTTCTTAAGCTATCAACTCAAATAGTCTAGGATACATCTCATTTCGCTAAAATTTGGCAACCAAAAGGACTATTTTTAGGGGGGTCTTGTTTGGTCAGTGAAACTCAAGGGAAATAAATTCCAATGGGTTACCATTTTTCTGGATCATCATGGTTCCCACACCTCAAGATAATCATCATTATTGTCATGACAAGGTATGGTTTCAATCATTCCATTAATCTACAAATGTAGGTCAAGGTCGAGATATTACAAGTTCAAGGTGAAGTGCTTCTGCTGGTGCCAAACCTGCTTCATTTGTGATATTTTGATAGTGTCCTCTTCCATAATAGTATTTTTCTACTTCCTTCTCTATTTATAGATCATCCATAGACTCATATTTTCATAGTTCAAGGCGCGGATCTCATCATCATGGTGAGTTAGAAGCATCTCACCATCAAGGAAACTTTAAACATCTCTTAAGGAATTTAAGGGTCACATAAAAACTATAGTTTGTTTTAGGTTCATTAGAAAAATAATAGAGGCTCCCAATACAGGTATGCATCACAATGCTTATCAACATAAACAAGGCTCAAACTATGGTTGAGCTATTGGAACTTTCATTGTAAATCAAACAAGACTCCTTCATTTTGGCCACACATTTGAATAACCCATAAATTTCGATTCAAAGGCATGAATTGCTTCACGATTCAAGACATCATACTTGAAAATTTTCCAAGAAATTTCACTCCATGCAAAATTTGATAGGTACTCAATTTTTGGAGTCAACAAAACCCAATTAGGAAACATTAATGGGACATATCCTTCACCAATAAGTATTGAATAATTGAAGTAAAATATAAAGACATCTCTTTAAAAAACGGTTCATGAATTTAAAATATTTCACAAGTATGTATCTTTTCTAAAACGGGTTTCAACACCTTATAATTATAATATATCATATATATATTATATATATAATATAGTATATATATATATATATATATATATATGGTAAAAGAGATTTTTTGTGAGTTTTTTTTCAATCTTAAGATTTAAAAAAAGATCAGGGAGACACTTTTAGTTATGATTGTTAGATTTACCATTAATCAGACCTATAACCAATTTAGAGTCTCTTAAAATATATATTTGTAGATCCCATTTATGATGCAACCTCATTAACATCCATATAGAGTTTAACTTTTCCCTATCATTTCTCCTTTCTCCCAATGAAAATTTAAACATATTTGTGATCTTCCTTCATTATAATATGCTATCCACCCCACTTTTCAAAAATTACCTTTATATAACCCATAAAAATATGCCCTTTCCATATATTTATCTATTATTGAGTTAATAATTACCCTTTGAGTTTATCCTTTCTAGGTTTCCATACTCACTTATGATTATACCAACCTAGATCCATCTAACTCCGGGTCTATCATGTATCAAGAGGGATCAAATTCCTTGAGATGTAAACCTTTCCTAAAACTATTAATCCAAAGTTATTTAATCTAATATTATTATATTTAAAAATAGTAATAATATTAATTCTAATATTTTAATTTTAATATTAGATTTAATGATGTTTTTACATGGCATGATAACAAAATTTGTAATAAAACTACATCAAATTAATATTTTCAAATATTACAATTTTCACATGGAAATATTTGTCTTCTAATATATCCATAGGATATGGTTTTTCCTTTTAAAGATTCATTTTACAAATATTTAATTAAAAAAAAAATTGGAGCATGATTCTTTTTGTTGAATTGTATTGTAGTTTTTTAAATCTATATGGTTATTTTCATTTTTGTTTTGGGCTGACATTATTTTTATTATTGTTTTATTGGAGTCGTGACATACTTACACATTGCCTCATATTGGGTTGTAGAATGTGCCTCTCGGCACAATAATTTGATGGGCTAACTATATAAAAAGGACATCCTTTCCTTGAACAACATTTCATTCCTTGTGAACCAAAGTGCCTGTCGATCCCAAAATTGGGGTACCCTCTAAAAATTTTCTTTTTGGGAGAAACAAAATGTGGATGTGGTCAACCTTGATGACTATAAATGTTGAGTCATCTCATGCATTTGAGAAATGATTGTGCTGAATTATATGGGAAACTAATCTAGGGGAGAACACGATAGATTGACTTGAAATCAACCTCTTTCTAATGAAGGTTAAGAGAACACGTGCCAAATCCATTGGATATATTCTCAAAGGATGACTTGAAGAGATATAGTAAAATGAAGCTTAAGTGTAGATATCATGACCAAATTTGTAGCATTCTCATTTTTTTAATAAGATAAGATAAGATAAAATTATTCTATTAATGTCCAAATGAAATAAAAAATAAAATGGAATAAGATGCAAAAAATGATTTTTACCATGTTTGGAACCAAGTTTTGATGCATTTCCAAGTCCAAATCCAACCAAGTTTTTTCCAAGTCTAAGTCTCAAAACCTTGATAATAACTTTTCTCCACTTAAATTTATCATTAATAGTTAAAGGAACCATTTCAAGGGGGGTATGTGTTCAAATTAAAGTCCCAACACAATCAAACTACATATGGAGAATATAGAAATTAATTATAGTTTCAACTTATCAGATTTTTCAGCTTTCAACAAAAGTAAACACATGTATCTTGTGCTCATGTACCTAAAATTGGAAAGCACATGAAATTGAGATTTAATATTTCAATTAAAATGTATAGAAGAAGAATTAAGGAATGACTAGGAAATCATGTGCTGGTAAGGAGCTTTGCCATTTCATTATCATGTATGTTTTTTTTTTATCATGTCAACTACCCAAGTTAGCTACTAAGGAATGTCTATTTAATATCTTAATAGAAACTTAGTACACCTTAGAATTTAATCAACTAAATGAATAAATTTAACAAATAATTCATACTAATTAATTACCTATGGAAATGAAAAAATTATAAAAAACCTACACTAGCATTACAGTTCCATTGAGTGTCTCATGTAACCCTAAAGCATCATGCCACCCTATAAAACACATTCATCACCTTTCTTTCCTCATTAATTACTCTTTGTAACTTTCCATTCATCATTGAAGGCCACCAAGAGCACACCAGTGACCAAGAAAACGGATTTTTGTTGACAACATAAATGAGTGGTTGTGTCACTATTTAAGTCAATTTATCTTGGATATCCTTTTGATGTATTGTTGGGAGAGATTTTAAACTTTTCATAAACACATGCTAATAATTTATCAAACCCATACACATGTTTAAGGAAGAAAGCCTATAACAATTCATAGTCCATGTAACAACAATAAGAGGATTTCTGGACTCAACCATCTCTATAAAAGGGAGAGGTGATAAGGCATATTATTGACTCTTCTAACATGTGAACTGGTATATGCAATTATCCATTCATGGGAACCTTGTAAAATCCTTATATTTTATGAGAGACACGTGGATGCCTCAAATCGTTTAAGGGTGGAAAACCTCACTACCTGGTGATGTGTTGATACATAAATGGAATTCTTATATAGTATATCTAATATCAAAATCCTATAAAGGTTGTGTTGTAGATTAAGGTCTATTTTTTAGGGTGATTCCATTCTGTTTCAAAATATACCAACAAAATACTAGCCAACACTTGTGCAATTTTATGAATTCTCAGGGTGAAGTATGACACAGTTTGGGATAGCCTCCAAGACCATATTTTCATGCTCATTCCACTTTTGAAGTTTTTTAAAACGGTGATTGAGAATGATTATAAGGCACTCTAAACTAAATATTTCTTAATAGTAAGCTTTGACATTTACTATAGCTTTGAACCAATAGGTAGGGAAAAAAGGTTGAAAGAGGTGACTAAGTGTAATGATCACACTTTATACTAGAATATCTTACACTAATTCTCTTCTCAAAAGAAAGTGGAACCTCTTGAGATAAGGAGTCTGGTTTGAGAATCTTCCAAGGTGTTACAAACACATAAAAATCCTTGATCAACCAACAAATAAACATGTAGAACAATAATAGAAGAGGTTGTGATAGGAAAAGAGTGACTGCATCTTACAAAATCAATGAGGTATTTCATTACATTAAGGTATGAGTTCCTGTGGTGTATATTTGTGGAAATTTTGAGGTTGTATGAAGGTGATATACACCAAGATTTTTGGTATAATGTACATGATGAAAGGGGGGATGTTTGAACACCTAAACCTCGTCAACATTTTAATACCAATTGTAATTAGCCATATGGGACAATGAAAATAGGAGCAAGCACAATAGTTTAGCTTAGAATGTGGCAATTTATGAGCAACCACGTGACCTTTCCTTAGGAATAAATTAAGGGATGTGATGGAGTCAAGTTTGGCATGCATGGATGGCCTTAATCACATCTCAAAGTGTCTGCATAAAAAATCCATATAGTGTCATATAAACTAAGAAAATAAGTTCCAATTAATAAGTTTGGAATTTTAAAGTCACACAGGTAATGGCATCACTAACAAAACAAACAATATGATGAGCAGGGATATTGATATCCAAACTTTACTAGATGTTATATGTCAAGTGACCACTTATTTTTGCATCGATTGCTACATCATATTCAAAATGGAAAGAGGAATACATACAAGAGAAAGAGGTGAATGATTAGAAGGGTGGGTGGGGCATGAAAATGAAGCTATGATTGGTCAAAATTTAATGGAAAATAAATGAAGCTAATCACTACCAAAAGAAACCCACCTGAAATGACCATGAAACCCTCCAACATAAAAGCATTAATCTCCCATTTGTGACATGTGATGAACTCTTGCCCCATTATCCATTCCTACTCTCGAACTGTGTTTACCTCCATGCCCACTAAAATGCTAGACCCTAGACCTATTTTAGATCAATGTTTTCCTTCTCCCTCTCACTCTCGATACTCCCATGATACTCTTGAACCTCTATTTCTCCATCCCACATGATTTTTCCTCCATGTGACTAATGTATTGTATAAACAAAACCTTATAATACACATATTTATATACAACATATAAAAATAATTTACCCCCCTATTACATGATCAATGCATTATTTCATTTTTTTCCTCATTTTTATGATCCAATATGAACACATGTGGTATGATATTACTTTGTCAGTGAAGCCCCCCATGTCATAGGCTTACTTTTAACACCTAAACATTTGTTTTATTAATTTTCTAAAATATCAATATGAAACCCCTTGTAGGAACTTTTTCGTTTCTTGCCCATGATAGAGCCCATCTAGTCCAACTATTGAACATGGATGCTTTGATACCACCTATAAACACATCACCTTACCCTTGCTTATGCATTCACTTTCTAACCCAACTTCAGTGGTGAAATTATAGGAATGGGGTAATTTTTCCTTTTCTTTTTAGTTTTCTTCTAGTTTCCCAAAACTCAATTTGGTTGTTATCATTTTATTTGTCTTGGTGAGGCTTTTCCAATGATATAAATTTTATCCAAATCTAACTCTTGGGTTATAGTTTATGATTCCTTAAACATTTATTCATTAAATGTGTTATTTCTCTCCTTCCCTTCCATATGATACCCACGTGGCAGGTCTCCATACCTTACTCCCTTATTTAATCTTCACCCTTCATGTCGGTGTATATATGTACGTAACACACACACACACACACACACACACACACACATATATATATAGATAACTTAGCTATATCAACCCATGACACCCTCTCAAAACCAATACACAAATATATTTAAATGTATATAATGTGCATACACATGGCCCTCCATTATATGCCATCCAACGACCCACGTTGGACAACACACACACACACATATGTGTGTGTGTGTGTGTGTGTGTGTGTGTGTACTTTGGGTGCCTTTTGACTTGAAAACCTACAATGCATCCAATCAATCAATGGTTATAATTACAATAGCACTACCCATGTGATATTATACATATATTTATATATGGAGTTTTGGGCCTGCCATTTGAAAACCCACTCTCCATAACCCAATCCATATTCCATAAGAGATAGCACTACCCCCACCCCCCCTCTCTCATTGATGTCACCTAGGGGTGGCTTCTTCTGTCATAGATCTGGTTCAAGGTTCCACTACAACATCCAATTATTCTCCACCCACCAGCTCATCCAACAACTTATATTATATAGCACTACCCCCCCCCCCAACTGACATCATAGTGTGGGTCTTGCTATTTTTCCATAACCGTTGATCTCGATGAGCAATCCTCGTTGTCTGTCTATGATCCATTTTTTGATGGTTACACACAAAGTTATGTGGCCTATGGCCCATCCCTTGGGGGTTAGCATCCAATTCAAAGCATGTGGCTCCAAGTCCCAAATTGAAGCATACATGGGGATATAACATAAGCTCCCAATATTCATTCTTAAGTCCCATCTCAAATCAAACATAAGGTCTACCGAGATCTCCCACCATGATATTGTTTCACTCACGCGAGGCTGAACTTCTTGGCACAAGACTTCATGTTAAAATAACACTGTTGGGTCATTTCAAAGAGGAAAATTTAGTTTTTAAGACCTTTGCAATTCACATACAATATTTGACTATACATTTAACCACAACCAAGTATATTATGAATTATGCCCTGAATATAAACAACACAACACTGAAACAAAAATGTTTTCATATATCTATATATATATATATATATATTATATATATATATATTTTCTTTGGGTTATGGATATTCTCCTTTGCATTACAATGACGGAATGTGAACATTCCTAGATATTTCCACATTTATTCGTTGCTATATATACACTTTATTATTCCAATCCTACTAATGAATTTATTAGCACAAAAGGATTAAAACCGGTTTCTTTATGCAAACCCATTGAGGTCGTAAAAATCATCATTATTTCCAGCTCGTTAACCAAGCTCAGTATTTACTTATATTAATGCAAATCATTATACTTGGGACTAGTGTTTTATTACACCAATAATACAATCATTCACATATTTTCTTATATATTTACATATTCCTAGTGAGGTCCATACCCCTCAGGATTAATAATAGGATTGTTAAATTCAATTAGCGCTGGAAGGTTTTCCATTGTGTTTTTAGATCATTAGTGTATCAACACAATAGTTGAGCCCATAATTAGCCAAATTAACATGAATTAAATTTGTTGCACACATTAATTGGTATACAAACAACAAATTCGTATTAAACTATACATACGTCACACATATATGAATGCATATGCATAATTCTTGCATGAAGAATATTAATGCAAGGTTTTGAGCAGCATGAAACCTTTCACTAGAGTCTCATTATTTTTAATCTAAGGAAAATAAACCATCTTTCATGAAAAAATACAAATCAACTTAACAATATTAACATAATTTTTCATGGAAGATGTTACACTTGAAGACACTTATCTTGGATTAAGACCGAAGATGGGGAATTGAGTTAGGGACCAAAAACTCTCAACTGAACCATAGACGAGCTACAACTAGTCCTTACTTGCAGTTTTCACCCCTAATCCATATTCTAAAGACTGAAGTGGTTTTTTCTCAAGGTATTTAATACCAATTTTTTATTGAAATAGGGACTCTAGAGGTCCTTCCATCTCCACCCACCACCAATATCAGTAAAAAAACACAGATGGAAGCTAGAGGCTTGTTTCCTCCACCCTCCATTTGTTTAATAACGCATATACTCCAAGGAATCTAGAGGCTCCACCTCCACCCTAAAACATGTAACACAATGGTTCCACCTGGTGAAGGGAATCCAGAACTCACTAAAAGGAGACTCCAAAACTTCCCTTACCATGAATCCAAGGGTTAGATATATACCTGAGGTTGTTAAGGGACTATAGAGAAGATCATCTCTAATAAAGTTGAAAAAAATTGTAAATAATTTGATAACCCAATAATCAGGGTCGAGATCTTTTCTTTTATAAAACTAAAGAGGGCCCCTTTTAATTCCCTTTTAGTGACATCCCTCATTGGCTCTTGATTCACATAATCCATAAAATGGGGGAATAATTGTGCCACATGAATGATATCAACAATATTAACCCCCTAAGGTTGCTAAAAAATATTTCTAAAAGGTGATTGACCCATAGAAGTAACGCCATCAAAGCTTGTTAACATGTTCCATATAATTCTTTTTATTTTTCTTCCTTTAGCATACCATGGAAAAATTTGGTATTCTCATCCACAATATCCAACCACATTTCCCTACTTTTAAGATATCGTTACTCTTTCTTTTTTTCCAGGATCTCTTTCCTCTTAGCCACAAGCCTATGGAATTCTTCACAAAAATCATGAGATTTAAATCCATCTGAGCTTGAACCAGTGAAGGCTTTGATCAATTTTTCTACAACCAACAATTCCTCCTCCTCCTATCTACAAACAATAATAGAACAATCCTTGATTAGAGATTTAATATGTTTAATATTTTGTTTAAATTGACTAGTAGCAAGTCTCCCGAGACTAACAACAAAAGGGTGATAATTGTAGCTAACCAATATGATGAAGTTATCATATTTAATTTAACTAACATTCAATTTTAAATAGTCATGCATGATTATGTGAATTTATTTTGGCCTACACAATAATAGGACAATGATCTGATATCCCACCGAAGCCAGCGCTTTGTTTAATAACTGGAATATTATGAATCGTAGAATAAACCTCTATGAATTAGTCAAGCCTTCTAGCTACATGATCATCCCACGCACTTTGATTTCTCCATGTGGACTTCAAAAGAACTAGGGAAATGCCAACTAAATGGAAACAATAACTATTATGTGAAAAGAAATTAGTGAGAGGGTCTACCTTCACATGAGAACTACATGATTCAATGACACCCAATGACACCCATGATTCGCTCCATTTAAGCATCAAAAATTCAAAAATGATTGGGTTGGAGTCGATAGCCCAGGAATCCTTAACAATGTGAGTCACATCCTCATTTTTCCAAAAGGAGAGCTAAATCCACCCCTTATCCAAGAGAAAATTTTTGGAACATCATTGACTAAAGGAGAAATTTATTGGTCATGCTAAGCCAAAATAGTCACTAGTACAAATTTCCTCCCATGGGTTCTTCCTACCAATGATTTTTCAACCAATTCAGCAACATCATTGATCTCCACATCATCCACTAGGAATAAACTCTAAGGTGCCTTAACATTTCAGGGCCCCATAATTATTTTTGTTGTTACTTAGAGGACCAACACCCACCTCCTCCTAGATACCTTGATTAGAGACATCCTTCAGAAAACCCTTAGGACTAGAGCCAATATGGGGATCCAACATAGATGTTTCCTAGTTAATTGAGACTTGTGGTCTGAAACCAACCACTGAAATGTGCACAATATTATTGTGAACTACAGTAAAAGGCCCCATTACTTGGGGAAAACTACTCATATGTTGAGAAACCAAGGGTGATGAAACCCCACCACTAGTAGTAGGAAGCGACAAACCACCACTAGAAAAAAGCCCCATAAAATGGCCTGGTAACATTGAAAAAACCCTCGTTTGATAAGGGAGGAAACAAGGGAGAAATAACACCTACTAAGGTTGACTAATAAACCCTAAGAAGTGACAGATAAGTGGAGATTCCCAGGAGCCCCGTAAGTAGGGTTCCAAGAAAACCCACCATCTGATGCCAAACCCTCAATAGAAAAACCAGAGGTCTGAGTGAGGAATCCACCAGAAGAGACAAGATTACCATTTGAGACAAAAATGGAAGCCCTTGATGGGGTTCACTTATTTGTAATCAATCACATCCACATAATCCATGTTGGACCACTCTGCACAAGCCAACTCAACAACTCACCAACGGAATCAGCCCTAGAAACCAATAAATATCATGAATGTCAAATAAAAACACCATTATAATCCACATCCAAGTGAACCCCCAAACTGACCAAGTGAGCCAAAGAATATGAATGAAAAATACTACCACTATTTATGTGATAAAACGTATAAAACACCCAATGTCACTCCAGTCATTGTGGGCAAGACGGCCCCTCAGTGCAATCTGAAAAATAACTAGTTTCTTCCATGAAACCCTAATGAAACAAGCTTCCAAAACCCCTCCATAAAATAAAATCTTAGTATTAAAATCATTTTACTATAAATGTTATTGTTACACATTATAAGTAAAAACATTTATATTATTACTATATTTAAAATAAAAATAATTAAATTAAATGTTATTAAAATAAGTATGGAATGCCATTAATTATTGATCCTTAATTAAAGGCATGGAACTAGCTATTGTTATTTCTTAACACATTAAAGACATGGAAATTGTTGTTTTTATTTATCTTTAATACATTATGAAAAGTAATATTTTACAAATATTAATGGTCATTCTCATTATATGCATAGAGGGAAACATATAATGTATACAAAATTATTTATTTATTATTAAATTAATATTTGCATTATTTTTTAATTTTTTCTAGATTTTGAGTAAAAATGAAGTAAATTTTCAAACACAATAATTTTTTAATCTTTAACAACCTTTTTTTTTTATAATAATAATATTGTTAATAGGTGTGGCAGGCAGGGGGAAGGATTCTTCTAAATACAAAAGGAATAATTGTTGACAAATTTTCATGGAGTCTTGGTAGGAAAACTAACAATTAGACATATATGTATGGAATTTTTTTGGGACTAAAAATAGCTCAACATCGAGGTATCAAGGACATTGCCATTTTGGGAGACTCCTTGTTGGCTTGTAGTGGCCTAATCCAGGTTCAGAGGTGATTTAGCCAAACAAATCCTGGTACTACTGGCCCGTTCGACAACAGTCCGCGGAGCGTGGACTGAGGTCTCACCCGAAGTAATATGGGAGGGTTCTAGAACTAAGTTTCCGCACCCTGGGGATGTCTGATGAGCTATGGTGGTTCGCAGTTTGACCCTGCGTGCATGTCACTATGCACATCTATTAGTCCCTCACAACCTGTGATGTTGCCTTCACGCAACCCTACTTTGGGTGTGATCCGTATTATTATCCACATTCCTTACTATTAACCTATTGTTCTCTGATTACTTAACTTATCTGTGTAACTCTAGTGATAATTAACAGTATATCCATCATTCATATAAGTGCGTGCGATAAACAAAATAGTATAAATGTATAGAATGCAATATACAAGAAGATGCACACAAATTGGAATCGACTTTTCTTTATTATTCTTTGTTCAAGGTTACAGACTCAACACCTCCCTACACACTCAGTTGCAAGGGTCTGCGCACTCAGCTGTGGACTCTACTAGGCCTCTGTGCACTTAGTTGTAGAGCCTCCTCCTACTACTATGACCCAATATAATTAGACCCTTACTCTATGCTCTAACCATTCGTATTCATTTATCTCCTTCTTCACTATATTTACAACTTAGAGCCTCGCTCTATTTATACAATCCCATGGTCCGCGGACCATGGGTAGGCTAACATGACATTACATTACATTACAAAACTTAGGATGGAAAACCTTATGACTCAACCTACACTTCACACTCCACACTTGCAATTCGCGAAATCTTACAATACATTAGACCAAAACTTGGGCTTTGAGCCCAAAAACATGTTGTGGGGGTATCTGATGCCCAACAGGCCCCCAAAAAAAACATTATGACTCATCCTCAAGTCACTCAGTTGGTGTGGCGATCTTGGCGCAGAGTCCCTCCAACTGGTCCCACGCTACTTGAAGTTCTGCATCACACTATTTTGCGGTTTGCTAGACTTGTTGCATGTGCTCTTCCAATACTTCTTTGTGAGAATCAGATCCTTGCCTTAGCGTGTAGAGCCCTTGCATCTGTATGAGCTTGGCGTCAATATCTACCATAATGGTGAAGACCTTGTCAATCCATGGCTAGACGTGCGCTTTTAGAAGTGCCTTGTTTTGTCTTGTAGCATCCACCTACTCTTTTAGTGCCCTTTCTTGCTACATCTTTGGAACGCGTTGAGTGAGGGAAATTGTTTGCGCAATTCCTCAGATACTGTCATACTGCTCTTAAAGTTTGCGCACCTCTGTTTCCAGGCGCTATATGTTGGGGTCCTCCTGCAAGGATGTGAGGACGCCAAAGGCTTAGTCCAACATACCGGTACAGTCCTACACTGCTCGTCTAATTTCTTCCAACCCTATTTGGATAGTGCTAACACGCTACTTTGTAACTTTTTGGGGAGTGGAAGGCTACACTTCAGTTGTAGCTCAACATTCTAGAGATTCAGCTCCAGCTGCACTAACGTTGTTTCCTCACGCTCGTTTCAAACTCCAATTTCCAAACAATGGATCCGTACCTATGTTGGCAGGTTTGTGGCGATGGAAAAGTCTGGTACGTGGCATCATGCTTCAGCAACTGTCTACACTAATTGCTAGTTCTGTGACACTAGTTCATCACGTTGCAGGCTGAGCTGTTCGATGTTGATCTTTTGCTCACTTAGCACCTATATCGCGAGGCCCTCCTTGGCGTGGAGTTCTGTGGTTACTCCATATTGCAGTTGGTATAGTGTGTCTCATATAAGGGTAGCCAAGTTAAGGCCAAGTCCCTTGATCCTACCAACCATGGCTCTGTCGATCTCATTCTCTGCTCCTAGTGCCCCTTACGGTAGCATTATGGTATTGGCCATCCTTGTACGTAGTATCTGTTTTTTTGTTGATGTGCCTACTGCGATGTAGGTGGATACAGTTCCTTCTGGTGGGGGCTGCACCTGTAGTTCTTGCAGCTGCCAACTTAGGGCCCCCAACACAGTCTACTTCTTCAACATGACTTCTTGGAGCCCTTCCTTGGTGACATTGTGAACCATCTCACTGATGTCATAGAGGTCACCTTCTATTAACGTGATTGGGTCAATGGTTAATTTGGAGGCCTTGACCCTTTTCTATGGACCCAGTCTTTCTGTGATGGACCTTTTTAGTTGGGTGGAAGTTCTGCCTCAGTCCACACCCTCTTCTACAAGGTCTATGTCCTCTACCTCCTATCTTGTAGATAATTCCTGGCCCTCCTCTACCTGTGTTATTGTGGCTCTTGTTGTTTGCACTGCTACTGCTGCTTCGACGACCTTTGTCTACTCCGCGACTACCTGTGCTGCCTCATGGACTACCCTTACCTCTCTTATCACTTTTTCATTGCACCTCTTCTCAGCCAGCTATGTGACACATAGCCTGGCCTCCTCCTTCCTTTTCTACATTGTTGTCTTATCCAACTCCACCAAATCTGGGACGTGCCACTCAAGAGGCCATGATTCTAACACTGTAAAGATTGTGTCATTAGTGGCTGTGAATGGGAGCTTTTTCCACTTCTGCACTGGATCCTTTCACACCTTGATGTACATATTGTACATGTCTACCTTGAAGTCTACAAAGCTCCGCATACTGTTATGCATTATGGGCGACAAGTGTAGCCTCCTATTAATCCACATCCGGATGCTTGCCTCCATGAGCACCCAGAAGATCTTTGTATTGCGAATCTGCTTCACATCCTTGGTAGCCCAGAGTGATGTGTACTTTGCGGCTTCTGGTATGTCATGCTCAATGCTTGAGAACTAACTCTCCTCCAGCAGTTCTCCCACTACTAGCAAAATGGACAAGAGCAACCACGTGTAGTGGAAGGTCTTACCCTGCTCTTGGGCTTCCTTGCAGTTGATCAAGAATTCCTCGCAGAGGAACTTGACCCAGTTGAATTGGACTTCCTCTGCACATTGTTTGGCTAACACAACTATTAGTGCTAGTACTTCATCGTCGCAACATTTTTCCATTACCTTCCTAACTAGTAGTTGGGTGGCTACGTGCACCCTTTTATCCTTGACAGTGCTAATGGTGTAACCCATCTTTTTCTTCTCGAGCTTATATTTTTTCTTCATGGCTTCCGCGAGAGTAAAATCACCGCTTTTTCCTGCTATCATTGCAGGGTCCTTTCCCTTATGGGGAGCTGAGAAATTATGTGGATGAGAGCCACCATGATGGGAATAGGCTCCTCCAACCATAAGTACCCATCATGCACTAGGCAAAGCAGCTGCCTGTTGGTGAAAATGGTGATGGGCATGTGGTGAAAATGTGGTATCCATAGTAGATGAAGCAATCCAACCTTCTCCACAACACACAACCAATTTTGCAGCTCCAATGTTATTACTAGCCCCTCCGTGTTCTGCTTCATGAGGCTCTCCATCTCTAAGTGTGGGAACTTCTCACTGTCCATGAGGTCCCAATCTTTGAACTTCATTATGGGCACATGACCCAGGTGTGAGTCTCAAACACAGTTCCATCAAGGAGGAGCGAGGTCTAGAGTGCATGCTTTGTGGCATCCAGATCCTTTGGTATCTTAGTTCTCCCTTTTCACGAAGGGATGTACTCGGGAAATTTCACTGTAGAGTGCACCAGATGGATATCCTCTTCCTTGTCCTCTGCCTCCTCTACCTCAGAAATAAGAGCCTATAGGTCCTCCTCATCATCATCTATCTCAATGGTGACAGCCTTGCCCTTTTCTTCCGTTGAGAGCTTACCGAATTGCGGATTCCTCAAGGACATGAGGACTGGTCCCACTGCCTGCTTATATTTTTTCGGTCTTGGCATCCGAGGTGATTTCGGGATTTTTGGCACAACCCCAGTACCTTCAGGAACATCATGTACCTTGGGGTTCCACACCGCCTCACCTTCGGTTCCTTCTGCAAAGCCCAAACCTCATCTGGTAGTCGCCATCTTGATCGAACTGTATGAGGTCTTTTGCGAACATAAGGCCTCGAATATCGCTCAACACTCAACACTTTGTGCTCTAATCAACTGCTCAAATCTCAAGTGAACAAGTGTTGTCTCGTGGCTAGCCCCTGGAGTATTATAGCACCTTTTTAATTCAAATTCAACCGTTGACCCCAATTCCGGGCCATCAATGCTTTCTTGATGGCAAATTTTCCCAAATCTTGCCCATAATTCATGTCTTAATTGAACATCGCCTGCTCCATTTGGCCTCAAACTAGACATCCTGACATGAATAGTGACACCAACGGTCACTTCCCAGCCTACCCGCATGGCAGCACAACTCCCCATGTGTGGGCATGAACCTTGTGATATGTCAATTCTGCATGCACCTCCCTTATCATGTAGCTCCCAAACAAACTCTTTTATAGTCCCGCATTCTCTTTCAATCACCTGGAGCGCTAAGACTGTGCTTACTATGGCTAGTCAGGTGGTTGAACCACCTGTGCGAGGCTTCAGCTCACCTTCCAGTATAGTCCATGGAAAATCCTCAATTACCCTCGCGACAGCCAGCATGGCGTGTTCTATCGTATGTAGTGCGCTCCCCCAGTTACTGCGTTTGGTGACATGCATTTGTAGCCATGGTAGCAGAGTCATAAATTCTCAGTGATAGTCTTCTAATTTAGTGGCATGATCATCGACTCCTTGCCTTGTCATCCTTGGCTTATCAACAAGACATGCTTGCTTGATCTCATTTTCCAACCTCTTGACCTCTACGTCCATCAAAATGCTTTTCTTCCTCAGTCATACCTGGTCTTTTTAGAGTTTGCAAAGTCTAAGGTTCCCTCACCGAATGGCTTCCTGAAGCCTTATGTCTTCGACCTCGCATAGCTATGTGATTTATTTTTCCTGGGCTTCTCACAATGTCACACCTGAGGGTGCTATTATGTGAGGATCCATCGTATCATAATCCTAAAACATTATGGTCGTTACTTCCTTTCACAACCCTGGAATGGTTGTCACAGTCAAGGTTTTACACATGTTCCTATATGCCCATCGAACCATTGGTATGCGCAGGTCCCAGTCAGTGTGTCTCACCTGGTGAACCTTGTCCAGTGCTTCGCACACCCTATTGAATGCTTCTTCGTGGATAATCCTTGGTGCGCTTCGCTTTTCTTGCTTTTGCTTGTTGCTCTGATTTGTGATCATGAGAGTGGTGTGTGTGCGGGTGGGATGCATACTATATTTTTGTATCCATCTAGAAAGGTGGGCACACAAGCTATTTCGCCCATCAAACCCAGCTCTCCTCAGTGGCTGGGGTTTCCCAAGGCATATAAGCATCATCCTTCTACAGTCACGCCAATCTTGAAAACTCTGCTAGTGCATACCCCACCATCTTTCAAGTGTAGCATGCAGTGCCCATTTTAAAGCATCGAACTGTTGTTGTTCTGGTACTTCGCTTTTAAAATTGCTCATTAATTCCTCTACTGATGTCACTCTATCATATGTAGGTAGATCCCTTGCCTTTGTTGTCATGCAGCCCAGTGATCTAACCATCATGTTGCAATTAAGCATTGTTACTTCATGTAGCCGATTCTGCTATCACTCTATTTCTTCATCTGAACCTGAAGTGCAAGAGCTTTCGTACTCCCACGAAATCCTTCCATCTACAGTCAGATTCAGCCAATCCTCTTCTCGCATGGTTATCCTGCAAATACATTTGAGATCATCATCATTATCATCATCGCGCACCGGTTCAATGTAGCGCGCTCCTTCGCTGGATCTAGCAGTAATACTACGCGTAGTGACTTTTTTTCAAAGATCATTTTGTGCTTCTTCACATTTATGACTCCATTCATATCGGTGGCCCATTCTATTCCTATTAGCATGGAATAGGGATTACTATCATAAACAATCTCTATCACTTCAAAATCCTCTTGCGCACTTGCACCTTCAACATCTACTATCACCCCTTGCAATCTTCCCATGGGAAAGATCTTCTGTTGGTTTGCCATTCGTAACTGAATAGGATACCACCGTAGCATGGGTCTACCCATGTGTTCCCATGTTTTTTTGGCAATACATTCACATTTGATCCAAGATCCAGGATTACCTAATCCATTTCATACTCGCTGATTTGCGCAATCAACCTCATTTCCCTTCCTATGCACAAGGCATGCTTTCTAATTTTTTGGACCACGCGTAGTTCTCCTGACCCTATGCACCTAGTGATAAGTTCTTGTAGTTCTTTTACTGCCTCGTTGTTGCATAGAAATTTCATGCATGTCTCCAAAAAGGTAGTGAGCATTGAAGGATCCATCTCTGGTTCTAGTTGATCCTTACTACCTGAAGTGGAGGCCTTCGTGAAGCTCTTCTTAGCTTCCATGAATGTCTTCTTCACGTGTTCTAAATCAAACTTGGGTTCCTTTGTAGGAGCCTTGCGAACCCACACACTTTCTTTTGACTGCTTACCTTTATCATCGCTAGTGGTCATACTTCTTCTGAGCATCATGTTTACATTTGGGTCTTCTTCACATGGCTCAAACCTCATCATATGCAAATTCTGAGACAGAGGGGGTTGAAGTACCCCTTTTTCACGCAGTCTCGCTATCAATGTAGGGTAGTCTTCTACCTCACGATCAAACTGAGTACAGTACAAAAATGATGTCCTTGCCGGGTTTGTACAATCATGGGCATAATGCCTCGGCCCTTTGCAATTGTAACAAATTAGCTGTCTGTGAACCCTTCCGGGTCCCATTCCACCTCGACCTCAACCGTGCCCCTGAAATCCACCGCATGCCATTCCTGCATTTGGGTCGAGGGCTTGCATTCGATCTACACCCTATAGGCAGGAGTCTGATCCATCATTAGTTTGTAGCTTCTATAGGTGCATTCATCATGGCCTATCGACCTACAAAAATTACAAATCAATTGTTGGGACGTCTACGTATACTTCTACGATAGATGACAATTATCCATAGTGTGTTTTCCTCCTATCTGACAGATCACGCACCATAATGCAGGCACTGTGCTTGGTCCTGCCTGTGCCTCAGGTCTTAATGGCATTGACCCTCCTCCTGCCAAGTAATTCATGAACACTAGATAGTGGTCCTTGTCATTCCCTTGGCCTTTTCATTCTATGCACTATACTTCCTTGCGTGCCTCTAGTCGAGGTGTCCTGTCCTGTTTCAAACTCTACATCTCCAGACACAGATTTTGCAGTTGTGTGTGGATTTTTTGGACTCCCAGATCAGGGTCTTATATAGGGGTCTCATGCAATCTCATTTCCATCTCCAAAGCTTCAGAATGGGTGGAAAGTTTTTGATATGACAACATCGTACTTAAGTTTGGTGTTAGTGATGCTACAGACCATGTGTGGTGTTATCCATCTGTCAACGTTACGTTGGCTTTGAAAATCATATCCTTTAGTCTTTGGTCCAGATCCCAGGGGGTATCGCCTGAGAGCATCGTGATCTCTTTAAACCGATGATTGATTGTGTTTCCGACTTTGGCATGTTAAATTCCATGTTCATCATCGTCTTGATTTTTGCAATTCCTACGTTCGGATGGTCATTAGAATGCTTGATGTACCATGTTAATGCGCGATCCTGCAACGCGCTCACCAGCGTAGCCTTCTTGATATTTTCATCCACGATGCCTTGTGCTTCCCATACCACGCTTACCACGAACCAAAATTGGTCTGGATCTTCATTTCCTACTCCTCTGAATACCAGTAGTTTGATCGCACTCGCCATACTGAACTGTGGTGGTGGCGGAGGTGCGGTGGGTGGAGATGGAGGTGATGAGGGTGAGATGAGTGGTGATTTAGGTGGAGGTGGTAAGCACAGAATTCACTACCTTATCAGACTAACCACACTTCTTGGAGAGACTTTCATGAGCTCTTCGTTGCTTTCTCGCTAGGGGGAAATTAAGGGACTAGTTTCCAATTCTTCACTACTTTCACTTCTGTAGATCTTCCCACTTCACATAGTCCCAGAAATTAATTTATTTGCATAATATTTTTCGCACAATAGAATCTTAATCCAAGTGTTCAAATATTTGATATACTTACCTTGCGTTCCCTTGAGGAAACATCACTCCACCTCACTGTAGCTGACGATCTTATCCCCTGAAACTTCTAGTGTGCGCACTAATTCTGGAGTCCACACGATTGGTTTGTCGATCCTACACCTTCCCTAACTGTCTGCTAGCTTTGCGATCCACTCATATAGCTCAGAAGGAAAGGATTCAAAGAAAATTTTGTGGATTCCATATACAAGTAGTGCTCGAACCATTGTTCCTTAGATACTCGCGGATTTATGTTTTCATGCATCACGAACTCGTGAATCTTCTTGTCCAACCACCCTTCAATTTCTTTCTTTGTTGGATTCCAGTGGCACAACTTCAAACATCCCTTATGGATATCCCAGTCCTAGTAATGGAACCATTTATTGGCTTGCATGGGATTGACCCAGGTTCAGAGGTGATTTAGCCAAACAAATCTAGGTACTACTAGCCCTTTCAGCAATAGTCCACGGAGCACGGACTAAGGTCTCACTCGAAGTAGTATGGGAGGGTGCTAGGACCAAGTTTCTACACCCTGGGGATGTCTGATGAGCTCTGGTGGTCCGCAGTTTGACCCTGTGTGCACGTATCTACACGCATCTATTAGTCCCTTGCAACATGTGATGTTGCCTTTGCGCAGCCCTACTCGGGGCGCGATTCGTATTATTATCCATGTTCCTTACTATTAACCTATTGTTGTCTGATTACTTAACTTATCTGTGTAAGTCTAGTGATAATTAACAGTATATTCAGCATTCATAGAAGTGTGCTCCATAAACAAAATAGTATAAATGTATAGAATGCCATATACAAGCAGATACACAGACATTGGAATCAACTTCTCTTTATTATTCTTTTTTCAAGGTTACAGACTCAACACTGCCTTATGCACTCAGCTGCACGGGTCTGCGCATTGAGCTACAGACTCTACTAGGCCTCTGTGCACTCAGCTACAGAGCCTCTTCCTACTACTACGACCCAATACACTTAGACCCTTACTCTATGCTCTTACCATTCATATTCATTTATCTCCTTCTTACCTATCTTTACAACTTAGATCCTCGCTCTATTTATACAATCCCATGGTTCGCGGACCATGGGTAGGCCGACATTACATTACACTACATTACACAACTTAGGGCGGACAATCCTATGACTCAACTTCATGCTCCACGCATGCAATTCATGGAGTCTTACAATACATTTAACCAAAACTTGGGCTTTGAGCCCCAAAACATTCTATGGGGGGATCTGATGCCCAACACTCCTATCTAACTATTCAACACATAATAAATAATACTCCTCCAAAAGATAATATGCTAAGTTTATTGTTCCATCATATAAAAGATCTCCTCCATTCATTCTTTAGCTCCCCTCCTTCCATATTCTTATAATACTCAATAATGAGGCATATATTCTTGCTAATAAGGCATGCCTCTTGGAAGAAGGGAAATAACAAATTAATGGTATCATTGGTCACGTTACCATCCCCTAAAGGATCCCATGATTGATCTATGCAATCATAACTTAATCTTGTGTTCCTATCCAACTATAGGGCCAACGTACAAATCCCTTGTATCCTCCCCTAATCATTTGTGTTCCCTCATCTCGTCTACCCTCCCCTTATCTCTAGCTACTTACACAATTGGAAAGAAGAAATGTGATGAGGATCTCCTCATAATGGTTATTGGTGAGGTCTTGTGACATCCCAACGTGGCATACTTGGAGCATCGTCTACATGCAATCATGTAAAGTTTATTGGCACTTGTGCCACTTCCTTTCACCCTTCAGCAAAATCCTTTGGTTGACCTCATCATCATCTCTAGAAACGTGCCTCATTTATTTTCACTGAGGAAGATTTGACTAAAATGGAATACAGATCTCATGGCATATGAGGAAGGTGTATTCTTAGTTAGTTGGGTGATGTTTTCTTCATCTTGGGAACCTACATTATGTGATGTGAGCTTGTAGAATTGCATGGGTTCATTTGAGGGTAGAAATAATAAATTGAGGAGCAGAGGCTTTGTTTTTTTCATTATTTGTGAGCAGGGTTGGTTATGTTTTGGCCAACCTTTCAGATTTAGGCAACGAGAAGTTTTGTTTGAAACAGTGGCATTCAGTCAGGGAAAGTGGAAGATCAAGGATGATCTTCAAGCAACAACTCAGGTCTTTTGTCGCAGTGAAGTTTGTTCCAGAGTAAAGCACAAATACAGTTGTAAAGTGTGGTGTCTTGCTCTCTATATCCCAAAGTTAACTATGGCCATTCTCTTCTTAATTGGTTTTGTACAAACCTTGAGGCGTCCTGTCTATTTAGAAGCACTATTTTGAAGTGTAAAAAAGGGAAAATCCTTACGTAGATGTGCAAACTAATTTTTCCTCTTGTGCTATTCCTTTCTATTTGGGTGTACAATCTCTAATTTCGAAATTGGGATATAAGGCCAAAACTCCTTGAGCATAAGAAAGAAAATTGGAAGTTTTAGTTCTGATACAGTCTTAGTTGGTCATTCTTTTCTCTTTTTTCTTCAGTCTTAGTGTGTCTTACTCATTGATTCAAGCTTATATTTATAATCTTCTCCTTCAACCATATGTGAACATTGCAGGAAAGCATATGCAATAATGAATTCAGAAATATACAATTTTCATGTCCTGATTATTAGTAGCGGACCTTTGAATGCAACACTCTAGATTCAATTAAGGATCAATTAAAATTAATTACTTTCTTGGAGGATGAAATTCATGCTCTTCATAGAATTATTATGGATTTTTAAATTTAGAATAATCAATCGACAACTCTATCATGGGAGCCTTCTCGATCCATTTACCTCAATCATCCTACAGAAAGTACTGATTAATTTTTATGTAATGAATGGTGTTAAATGTGTATGGATTCTATTTAAATTTGTCCAATATATACTTCTATTACAATAAGGGTATTGACAAACTTTGGGTATTTTGATGTAATCTGCGTGAGGATAGATAGTTGCAAATTGACATCCTAGATGTCCATGAACAAAATAGCATTGTAATTGTCTCAGGTATTTGTCATGAATAGGCGTAGATTTAATATAAATATTACTCAGTCATGTGAATAATAATAATAATAATAATAATAATAATAACAACAACAACAATTCAATTTTAATTTGACTACTTGTTAGACACCAAGTTAGAAAATGAAACCTCTTTGTTTGTGAGATAAGGGATCTATTTCTCCATAGTAATTTGATTTCTAAAATTTTACAAAGATGTACATACTCTACCTCATTTAAAGGAATTCAATGTGCTTAATGCATTAATTTATCAAAAACTAGTGTGTTAAAAATTCAACTCTTAATAATTGAAAAGAAATGGAATAAACAATAAACTATTAACAACAATATATTCTACTAAAAACAACATATTGTAAAGCACATTGTATATTATTCAACAACTAATGGTTATAATAAAAAAATAATGTACTATCCCCAATAGTGTATAGTGGTTCAATTCTTGAGAAAGTTTAAAAGCATAAGAGTAAATAAAAAAATGGTCATGTTTGCCTCCACTACTCAATTAATAATTGATAGTAAAACCATAAACCAATTATCACCATCTACATTCCTTTCCACTATTACTTGTTGAAATAGTCTCTTAACTCAATCTATAATTAGTTGTAAAACCATAAACTAATTATCACTTTCTATTAATTAATATAGAAAATTGTCATGTTTTTTTTTCCAATGCTAATTGCTAAAATAGTTCACTACATAATTCTTGAAAATATTTTCTACACATTGCTTAAATATTTCCTACAACATGTAACAATATCTTCCACACCTTGTACTTCCTCAAGTTGTGGAAGGAATTACTTTATAATTAACTTGATCCTCAAGGTTTGTTGTGAAAATGGTGTTACAAATAATCCTCTTTTTCTAAGTTGTCAAAGCCATGTTTAACTTGTTAGGAGATTTTAGGTGATATAAATTTTATCTCAAATCAACTTCCTGATTGAATGTTTTGCCCTTTAAATTTTGGCCAATAATATCTCACGACATCAGCAATGACCACCACATTGCATCCATGTGGGCACATCATGCCTCCATGGCATATGCCACTTCAATCCAAACTAACAAATCCAACGTGGCCCGATCCCTTTGTGCTTTATTCCTTTGTATCTAATTTAAAAGGAAAATCCAATGTGCATGACATTTCCCATTGTACATTATTTCATGACCCTTGAATCACCCAAACTCTAGATATCCTCCTTTTCGAAACTTAACATTGGTCCCAAAATGATTCCATGTAGCCACCATGAGCAATGTGGTATTCTCCATCTCATCTCTCCTCATGGTTCCCTTAACGTCCATGTCCTCTGTGATTTAATTCAACATTTAGTTCCATAATTCATCATTATATCTAGGCCAATGGAAAATATGGTCACTCACTGAAATTCATATTGGCACAACCCCTAGTCCCCCAGGTATCTTTCCTACATTCATCTGGTCTTGACCCAAACCTAGGTTTTGCAAGTTTACATTATGCCTCAATAGTTAGACTTAGATTCTAAGAACTTGGAGGGACTTAGCCAGTGTTCTCCTTGAAATGGAGCATTCTTAGAACACCCATTTTGCAAAGATACAACCCTTATCCAAAAAATGAACATTTCAAATATCATACAAAAGCATAATACAATCAATGAACTTATCAACATGCTTGTTTTTAGGCATTGAAACAAGATAATTGAGGTAGGGGGTTGACAAAATAAGGTGATAGTCTAAAAATAAACTAATGTTTACCCCCTTTGAGTTCTAGGTAACCCAAAAACAAAATCCATACTAACTGCAACCCATGGTCGGTCTGGTATTGGCAATGGTTGGTGTCATGCGGAAAGAGTTATTTTTGCGGACAAACCTAACCTCCCTAGGAGTCTAAGACTCTCTAGTGATAAACAAACCAAACAAGAGAAATCCTTCTCTAAATACACGTTATTCTATGAGAGACCAAGTGTTTTCCGATCTTACCTTAGGTCCAACGCTTGTTGTAGCAGTCCAGCCTCGCTGATCCAGATGAGCTCCTCCTTCACTTTAAGACCTGCATACACTAACAAAGCAAACGATTACATAACACCTGAATATTTCATAAAACAAAGCATATTCATCACATAGACCAAGGAGTACATGAAATAATTCATTAACAACAAATCATTGAGAAGAATGGACTTATTTGTATTAAGGAAACAAAAAAGGAACCATTACAACCTGAGCCTTGGTGTTTGGCAAGCTCCTCCCAGGGTCCAACAAGAGATTTCCTCTACTTTGACAAGCTCACCCACTCCCAATATGGCAACAAGGAAGGATAGTGATCTCTCCTCACAAGTCAACAATGGAAGTCCTAATTCCAGCAGCATTTACCCTTTAGAATGTTCAGCTTTCAACCTCCCTCCTCTGGCCCAATGCCTGTATTTATAGTATTCTAGAGGAGGTTATTCAGTTCCAACATCAATGGGATACTCCCTCTTTTGGATGGGGTAGCTCCTCTCTTGATGGGATAAGTTCCTCTATCATAGGGATGCATGAACCATCTGGAGGCGCTCAATACACGTCAAACACTCTTCTAGAAGGCTCTAGAAGTGACCACAAGTAACTTTTTAAAGATGAAACTCGCGCCTTGTGACCTTTACAGGGGTACGCACCCAACCTTTAGCTTACAAAGCGGACAAGTACGCAGGCACAGTGTGTTTGGGGTGCATACACGCAGGCAAGGTAGAGAGAACCTGCGTACCCAGAGATAAACATGTTTTTAAGTGACTTTCTCTCTTTTTGAAGTTTGACATGAAGAGCAGAGGTATGAGGCTTGACAAGGAGGATAATATGACTATTGATGGAGCCATATTAACTGCAGATAGTCATGGTGACAAATTTCAGTGTAACAGTTGGTACAATATTGTATTTTGGCTTCTCCTTTTACCATGCTGACATATCCTGCACCTCTCAACAAATCTCTTAACATCAGTTTGCATCTTTGGCCAATAGTAAAAAGCATTTACCTAAGCAAAGTTTTTGTCTCGTTCAAAGTGACCAGATAGTCCTCCACTGTGTTTCTCCTTAATTATGTTTTCCCCCATAGAACATTTGGGAATACACAATTTGTTACCTTTAAACAATAAACCTCCTTGGATAAGATAATCTAACCATTGAATCCTGTTATGAACTATTGGTTTTTGTACAGTTGCATAAATATTTTTGAAATCTGCATCATCTTTATACATGTCAACCATTTCTTCAAATCCTACAATACCAACTCTTAATTCTTGCACAATGAAATTTACTCTACTCAAAGCATCAAAAACCTTGTTCTACTTACCACTGGTATGTTTGATCACAAAAGTAAAGCTCTATAGAAACTCTACCCACTTCACATGTTTCTGGTTCAATTTTGGTTGGTTGTTTATGAACTGTAATGCATGATTGTCATAATATAATATAAACTTATTTGGTAGCAAATAATGTCTCCGTTTTTTTAAAGCTTGCAAAATAGCATAAAATTATTTATCATAAGAAAAATACTTCTTCTTACCTTCATTTAGTTTCTCACTAAAGTATCCTATTGGTCTCTATTCCTGACTCAAAACTGCTCCAATTCCAACTCCACTAGCATCTGCTTCAACTTGAAATACTTTTTCAAAATCAAGTAACGCTAAAACTGGTTTATCTGTGATTTTCTTCCTCAACAACTTAAAATTTTCGTCTGCTGCTTCTGTCCACTTGAATGGTTGATTAGGCTTCTTGATTGTTTCAATAATTGGTGCACAAATCTGACTAAAACTTCTAATAAATTTCCTATAAAAAATTGTATGACCATGAAAGATTCTTACCTCAAATATGTTCCTTGGAATAGGCCAATTCCAAATCACTTGGGCTTTCTCTGGATCAATTTTCAAACCTTCTTTAGAAACTACAAATCCCAAGTAAATTAATTATTCTCTCATGAAACTACATTTCTTTAGATTTATTAGTATTTTCTCTTTCTGCGGAGTTCTTAAAACCAACTTAACATGCTCCATATGTTCTTCCTTGCTTCTACTAAAAACTAGAATATCATCAAGATAAACAATAACAAACTTGCCTGCATATTCCTTCAAGACTTCATTCATCAATCTCATGCTAGGTGCATTAGTGATTCCAAAAGGCATCACTAACCACTCATACAAACCACTTTTTGTTTTAAATGTAGTCTTCCATTCGCCTCCTTCTCTAATTCTTATTTGATGATATCCACTCTTCAGATCTATTTTAGTAAAATACTTTGACCCACTCAAACAATCCATAAAATAATCCATGTGTGGTAAAGGAAATCTATACCTGATAGTGATCTTATTTATGGCTCTGGAATCAGTACACATATGCTATTCACCCCTTGTCTTTGGACTGAGTACTGTTGGTACAACACATGGAAAAATACTTTCTCTGATTAGTCCCTTATCCATCAGTTCTTGCACTTATCTCCCAACATCTACATTCTTCTGAGGAGTTAATCTGTATGTTGCTTTGTTTGGAAAAATTGCTCCTGGTATTAGGTCAATATGACGACTCATACTCCTGATTGGTGGCAATGCATTTGGCAACTCATCCACAATAATATCAGCAAAATCATTCAATAGATTTTTTATTTCTTTAGGTATATCATCTAAGTTTGTGGAAGTCAAATTACCTTAGGTCTCCCTATGACATCAAAATTCATTTCTTCACCTTTTACAACCTCTTGTAACAACTCCTTTCCACTCATCAGCATAACACTATTTCCAGTTGTTCCTTTATCAGCTTTATCCTTCAATGGCAGCAGTGTATGTTTATTTCCATCTCTCTCCAGAGTATAAGTATTTCTCCTCCCATCATGAATAACTTTCCTATCGAACTGCCAACTTCTTCCCAACAATACATGGAATAGATCCATTGTCATTACATCACACAATATCACATCTTTGTAAGTACCAATCTGTATCTCTACCTTGCATTGTTCTATCAAAATAATCTGATGTGCTTTTTGCAACCATGACACTTTGTAAGGAGTAGGGTGTACTGTATTCACTAATCCCAACTTGTCCACCATTTATGTAGAAACAAGGTTATCAATGCTTCCATTATCAATTATCACCTTACAACATTTGTCTTTGTATTTGCATGTAGTTCTAAATAAATTCTTTCTCTGAGCTGGTTCTTCAATATCTTTCTTTGCCTTAAGCAATACCTTTTTCAACAATAGGGATTCTCCTACTTTAGGGGATTCTTCCTTTGTCTGCAATTTGAGGTTTTTCTTCCTTTTCCTCAGGAACATTCACATTCCTCTGACTTGTTGCTTTATTATGAGGACAGTCACATGATCCGTGTCCCCATTCTCCACATGTATAACACCAAATATCTCTTCCTCGACCTCTTCCTCTGGGTGCAAATCTAACTCTATTAAAGTCTCCTCTTTGTGGTGGTCTACCACTTGAACTTCCTACTTCACTCTGATGTTGCTGAAACCTTGGTCCAGTAGTTCCTCTACCTCTTACTAAACTTTTCCCTCTATTCCTCTGATTTTGTTTCCTCAACATCTTCTCTTCTACCTTCAAACCTGCTTGATAGGCATCTTCAATTGTCTTCGGACTCAGCAAGTTGATCTCATCCTGTATGTCATATCTCAAGCCACTGATGTATCTAGCTACCTTTTCCATGCCATCCTCTACATGTCCTGCTCTAATACTCATCCTAGAAAACTCTTTTGTATATTCTTTGACAAACATTCCTTTCTGCCTTAAATTCTATAACTGTTTGAAAAGATTTAACTAATAATATTTTCACATAAATTTTGCTTTCATTTTACTCACCATTTTATCCCATTGCTTGATCTTGGACTTTCTTTTTCTTGTTATGGATGTTTGTAGTTCATCCCACCAGATAGTTGCATGACCTCTCAATCTGGTAACTGCAAATTTCACCTTCTTTTAATCATCAAACTCCTCATAGTCAAAGTATTTGTCTAATACACTAATCTAATCCATCAACTCTTCTACATTGAGAATCCCTTCATACCCAGGAATTTCCACCTTTGGTTTTCCACCTACTTTAGCCAACATCTTGATAACTTTGGTAGTCTCATTTTCCTCCTCTTCTTCTTCCTCAGAAGATTCTTCTGCAGCACTAGAAACTCCTTCTTCAGGTGCTCTCCTCTGAGCAGTCTCCATTGTGTCCATCCTTGTACATAGATTCCAGATCTCCTCCAGCAGAACTACATTTGCTTCAGGTCTTCCTCGACCTATGCCAGCTCCTCTCCTCGGTGGCATGTTTACTGCATCCAAAATCAATATTTGCACTCTGATACCAAAATGACGCAGGAGGTTGACAAAATAAGGTGATAGTCTAAAAATAGACTAATGGTTACTTTATAACCAATCAACTGCGTTAAATGGATTCTATACATGGTTTACTTTTCCCTGAGGGTCCCACTTTTCCTCAAAACATCGTCAATCCCACTTTGACTTTACCATTTAACCAATGCTTCACTTTGCATCATTGATCTCCTCTCTCCATATCTAATGGCTATCTCTCTCCTTGATCGCTAACTAGCCCTCTGGTTTTCCACCATCAATTTACTCCATCCAATCCAACAATCGTCATGCAATCTCACATGGACTCTAACACAGTCTTTAACACTTCGGAGGCATGAAAAAAAGGTTGTTTTCTCTCTCCTTCATCTACTACTTGTCAATCTCTAAGTTAATCATGCAGACTCGGAATATTACTACTTTCCACTTGAAAGGCACGTGAGATACCACTTATGGTTTTCCCAAATACTACCACGTGCATTAAATCAAAATGTTAATAAAGTGCTTAAATAAAGGTTTAGTGTTTAATCTTGATATTCACTTTAAACACAAACCAACAATGCTTTAAGATAAAACACATAAAGGCTATGGTTTATAAATAAAACTCTAAAACAAAGGAAATACTCGTTTAGGTTCCAGAACACCGATGTGCAGACACAAATGAATTTTTGCACCATAATTAGCACCTAGTTGCACACTTAATCAATTTATTTAATAAAATGGGAATTACAGGGTCTTGGCCCTCTTGACTCAATTACAACATTTTTATTTGACCTATGTCACAACCTCAAACCCTATCTAACCCTCAGACTCTAGCTTACTCACCCAAATCCCTATCATCTTAGCTAATCCTTTTCCATTACATTCTTTTCTCTTTTATGAGTCAAATTCTATTCTAATTGCGTTAACAACTCGAT
Source organism: Pinus taeda (assembly GCA_000404065.3). NCBI lineage: Eukaryota > Viridiplantae > Streptophyta > Pinopsida > Pinales > Pinaceae > Pinus > Pinus taeda. The sequence continues at coordinate 79,693 of APFE030114044.1, read as the reverse complement.
CTCTATTTTAATCAATCTAACATTTAAATCTCTATTGTTAAGCTCTATTAAAGACCTATGCTAACAACTTATCCCTTAGGCTAAAAATAATACAATTCTCTAATTATTACAATGATGAAGTAAAGATCATTTTTGAGAGATCCAACCCTCTCTACTAGAACTGACTTTTGACCACTCAGGTCAATGAAATTCAACTCATTTAGCCACAACATGTGAACAACCCATCACATTGCTCGCTAAGTCCGGATGATCCTACATCAATAATCCGTATCTAATACTACTAGATAAACTTAGACACAACAACATTATATCCAACCATATAATGGATCCCAAATGGCATTATTAGATCAATTGATATAACATACATTTCATCATTCTCAACCCTTTACTAGAAAAGAAAATCAACAACATAAATAGTTAAAACTCCATACTATCCATAACATACCAAACAATGGAACTCACACACTATAATAGTCTAGTTAAGAAAATCAAGAAGTGATACATTACTATGAATATAGCTCTTCTCTTTATAAAGATATCAATAAACATAAATTCATCCACTACCCCTATAACTCTGACTAATTTATTTTCTCAAGAGAGAGTCTACAACCTTCAACAAGGCAATGAACCATGATATTAGAACATGTTATATTATATAAATAACATACCATAACAGGTTAGTCGAACATTATCAAGCAACCATGCATATTCATGTAAATAACTCTATAAATCATTAGGATAATACCAACACATAGATCGAAAAATTTATCACAAACATGAAGGAATATAGAGCAAAGCACTGACTATGATCACACAAATATATCAACAACCTTCCAAAAGTAGAACTAATCCATTCATGCAACACATATATTGAACTAATAATGAAATCACCCATAAATATGGTCACAACGGTGGCCTTCCTATACTTATAACTATGTAAAGATAACTAAAAATTATGAAATCACAATTAATCCAAAGTGATTTTAGATCACCCATTAGGGACATATCAGATAACCTGAAAATGACTAAGAAGGTTGCATCCATAAAAATCAAGCAACTCATGATAACCATAGATATGCTAGTAAACCATGATTAGATAATGGATCACAAATTCTTACATAAATGACACAGGGTTAATCGTTGTTTGTAAGCACAATAAAAAATATTTGATCCTGTAATCTAACATACATAACTTGGAATATTTATTTGAATAACTTCAAATGGATGGCATTTAAAGGAGGGACTTCAAGTATCCACCCAACCATAGGCCTACTACACTGAAATATTTATTGTAGTTGACCACCCCCAAGCTGGATTTTGAGTCTAAGGAGTTGCATTCTCACGGGAATTCACAATAATAATTAGTCAGAAAAACAATCAAGAGGAGTCAACTATCCAAGGGGTTTATGAACTGTTTCTAGGTAGTAAGCACCATAGTGACTCTCTCTATTACTAAAACATCAATCATAGGGATTCACCCAAGGTTCAATTAAGATTTTCTCGATGTGGGAGTATAATATCACTCTAAGGGTGGTTTTTTAGCCCCAAGGAGAGCACATAGTGAATAAAAATCTTTGTTGAGCCTTATTGGAAAAATTCAACACCAAAACATGCACTGGGTCATATCATAATGCATGGAAAAAATTCCCAATCACGTCACAATGGCTTTCTGCAACATTTTTCTTCTCAATGCTCTTTCCCTTGCACATATGTAGCATCACTTCACATTGATATATTCTCCTTGCATACCTCTATTTATATATCTACACATACTTACCCCATTAGTCTCTTCTCTTCATGGCCCTTCTCTTGCATGTTGACTTCCTCAACATGTCCCATGAGAAAAGGAACAATATGGGCTCTTCCTCCACTTAGGTGACCCATGCACAACTTCAATGCTTGCATCGTCATACCATTTAATTTGTTAGAGATATAGGTAGGGGAATAAATAAAGTGTATTGAGTCTACACTAAGTGCAACCAAATCCTCCTCCTTTGGCTATGAATATGTGTCCACTCTTTCAACTCGAACATATTTTACATTTTCACATAATTTCACATCAATAAATATACACAGTAACATATATATGGGGCATATAAAAAAGGAATATTACAAACCTCACCCCCTTAAAGAAACACCATTCTTGGTGTTCTATAAATAGAACACAAAATACATCATTGAGATTTATATGCACATAATTGTTTTTACATTCATTTACATAGTAAAAGAAATGGGTAAGATACACTTATCTATTTAGCCATTTCCTAGGTGGATTCATCTAGTCCAAATTTTTTCCATTGCAGCTTGACCTACTCGATTACTTGAATTAGGAGCACGATTTTCTATGATTTGGAATTCATTGAGGCTCTAGGATTCCTCAGGGAACAAACTTAGCTTAATGCTTCCTAGGACACACCCACTACATTTTTTATCCCAATGAGTATGCACATGAATTTTTAAAACCAATTTTCTTTGCTTTCCTATTCCTTACAGCCACACACCTTCCAAGATCATGCATCCTCTTCTTTTCTCCATTATTCCCTCAAGCAATCCATTCATTTTTAAGGCTTCCTCCTCTTACATGAAGTCACACACCTTCCAATTCTAGGAATCCCCTTCTCTACTTCATTAGTCCTTTGAGAAATCCATTCCTTGGCAAGACTTCCTCACGCCAAGGTATCCCTCTACCTTGATTTAATAACAAAAAAAAAAATTTATGGAAGACCTCATGGAAATCAATGCATATCATAGGGTTCTAGTGTCACCAAAATGGCCTAGTTCCTGAAGTGTTAAGCTCCATTATGTTGCTACTACACACTCTAATATAATTAACCTATTACTATTGTCATTGTAGTCAACCTTATAAATTTATGTAGGACAATTCAATAGTTTACCTACATCAAAAGCACATGAGTCGTATGTGATTAATCATATTTTTTTTAAAGAAAATTAAACTATACTTTCATCGCAGATTCTTTATAAGGTTAACCATACAATTTTAAATCAATTCAATTCAAAAATTCAATTGAGAAATTATTAAAAATTTTAATTGATACTTATCTCGATAGTTACTTTGTTCTTCCGTTGGCTCACAAACACTGAGCGATTTCATAGACAAATCAAGTAGTTAATGTTTCATAGATCCACACAGTCTTCAACTAGCTCCATATTTTAAATCGATATCACTAAGTAGTTTCACCACCAAGGGACACACTCAGTGGTAGATATACTATCATCTATTCTTTTCATACAACTCCATCTTCAAGTCCAAAACTTTGAGTAGTTTAGACACCAAGGGAAGCACTCAATTGTGGATATACTACTCCACGCAATATTCTCGTATAACTCCATATTCAATTCCAACTCACTAAGTAGTTTCACCACCAAGGTAAGCACCTAGCGATGGATATACTTCTCCACGTAGTATTTTCATACAAATCCCAGTAAGGCCCCTCCTCTCACTCACCTCCCAATGAGCATGGGAATCTACCATCAAGGTAATTATTTGTTGACAGGGATATTGTCACAGCTCCATTATAATCTTCCACCAAGATAGAGCCATGCCCTCTTTCTCACCTCCCAATGTGCATGGGCATATTATCTACCATCATGGCAGTCATCCTTCATTAAGATTCAATCAATTAATTACCTTTCTAGGCCCATAAAACCACCATTCCAGGCAGTCTACATGTACCTAGGTTTTCCTGTATGGGCCCCCATCAACTACTCACCTCTCAAAGCATAGGAAACCCCCATTCTAGGAAGTATAATAATCCCAATGTTTTCTTGTATGGGTTGATCATTAGATTCTTAGGGCTAGGAACTATTTTGGAATGCTCTAATGACATGTTCATGAATTCTTATGGCCAAGTAATGATTTGGCATGCTCCACTACACTACTCATGGATTCTTATAATCAAGTACACGTTATGAATTTCTCTCATGACATAAACAAAGTGCCACAAGGCCATAATTCCATAATGACAATATTATTCTTGAGCTCCATGCTCCATCATTTCACTTGTTTCAAAACATTTAATTTTCCATGAAATATACTCATAAATTTCAAACCATAAATTTTAATTTCCCAACTTGTTTCATTTATAAGTCAAATATCATAAGCATGATATTTGTTGTTATGACAATGGACTTCTTTTCAAGTGGTGTTAATCTATCATGGTAGATTTAATATCACACTTGTTGATGGTGCTTGAAATCTGTAAAATAAGGGGGTCTCCCTAGTATGAAGTCCCAACTAGACCTTTCATGATTTGGAGTAGGATCCCCATCTTGAGTATCAGCTAGACCACCATAAATCAAAGGTTTTCCTTGGATTCAATGGGTAAAATAAGAGATTATGCAAATAACATTTGAAGCAAACAAGTAATTTCACACTATGAAGCACCAATTGAAATGTATAAAAGGAGGCTTTCATGATAGGTGAGTAAAGAATGAGACTCTAGAAGGAAAATAATAATACCATCCTAAGAGAGGAACACGAGAGCAAGGAAATATTTGTTAATTACCTATAAAATTAGTTCACATAGACACAATGGTCATTAAATTAAATACAATGCATATTCAACAAGATGAACACCAAAGGAAATGAAATAGTTTAGTTTCTTTGATACATATGAACATAACATATATTGCAAACATGTAAAGAATAGTCTTACAATTTTTGTGATACATGCATAAAAATGTGTTGTCTCAACGATCTTATGATAATTAATTGAAAGATCCAAGTACATTGTCACAATGGTGAGACACTAGCTCCAATAGTCAAACATTAAGTCACTTCTTGCACCTTAAAGGAATGATTTTCTCTCATATGCCAAACTAAAGGAGCCAATGCTAACTCTCAAAAGTCCAAGCCCCCAAAATCCCTTTTCTTGATTTATGGGGTTTCTTTTATATGAAGAGGAATGAGATTTCATATCCCCTATGAATCTTAGACTTCCTAAGAGACTTTCTAAATTCTATTGACTCTTTGGTCCACATGTGACTTTTCATATTCCACATGCGACTCTTAGAATTCTGCAAATTTATATTTTGTCATTTTTTGAAAATACATAATTAAATTCCACATTATGTGGAAAAACTCTTTCAGACATATGACATTGTGATGGCACTTTTACAAAACATGAATTTGCAATGATGACATTGAAGTTTATGATGATATGGAAATGCCAAGTTTCTCTCTTTATTGCTTTGAATTTGACTTTTTATGACATATCTTTGCTTGTTCTTCAATTTCACCCTCCACAGGGTCTAGGTGAATGTTGAAACCTTCAAAGTCACCTTATTTGCCTTGATCCAAGGTTCCTTTTTGATCTTCATGATGGTTCTTCCTTTTCTCCTTCTTCACGAGTACTCTAATGTAGCCTCTTCTTGATAACTTCTATTGAGAATTACCCTATCATGTTGTGATGATGATACCTACAAATGGTGATAACTCTTGAGAATACAACATTAGTCCAGAAACCATCTATTATACCTCTTCTTACTCATAGAAGATGGTGATTGAGATGAGACAACATGCAAGGGTTTTGAGAGCATGAGGCTAGGAATTGCATAGTTGAGGGTTGTAGGGACTCAAGGATGCCTCACTATTGACTAGAACTATGCAAGATGTAGTGCATGGGGGCATGATGGGTCTTCTTTTATAGTGAGGGATTCTAGGAGGTAAGGTATTAATCTTGCTAACTAATGACCTGCAATGAGGAGTGCCAAAGAATGAAGAAAGAGGGATTGCATAGTTGGAAATCACAAGGACTAAAGAAAGGCCTCATTTTCCACTACATCTTTGAAACACACAGTAAAGAACAAGCCAAGGGATATGCAACCAGCTCACAAATAGATAGATCAATGACTTAAAAAGTATCCTCTTTGAGGGGAAAGCCTCTTTACATTACATAAATGAACAATTATTGGATGATACAAATGACAATACCTGCTTTGTATATATAGGAGTCTAAAGGGTCACAATATAATCAGATGCTACATAACAATAATAATGTAAGGGCACAATAATAACAATAACGGTCTTCTATGGGGCACAACAATAACAATAGTGAGCTTCTATGGGGCACAAGAATAACAATATGGAGCCTACATGGGCACAACAATAACAATAAGTGGGATACACTAGTATTATAGGGACCTAACATGTCTCCTTCCATCAAAACATTGTTTCTCTCAACTCTTGAGTAGTTTATGCTTCTGCATAAAATTATCATCCTTCTATGTGGAATCTTTAGCGGGTAAGTTATTCCACTTAATGAGATACTCTGAAATTGATCGATTTTGTAGTTGTCAGGTGCTTGTTTCTATGATTGATTCAGGCTCAAATATGATTTTTCCTTCTTCGTTAAGTTCTAGAAACACTTTTTGAATTGAAATATTGTCACCGACAACCTTATTTAAGCATGAAACATAGAAAATTAGGTGTACTCGGGAAGATGCAAGCAACTCCAGTTTGTATGCCATAGTACCAATATTTTGCAACACCTTGTAAAGATCGTATTAATTGCGTGATAAATTATTATTCTTTTTAGCTTTCTTGAGAGAAATTTTATTGTATGGTTGTAGCCGTAAAAATACCTAGTCACCTACATAAAAACTTCTTTCACTGCAATGCTGATCTACTGACTGTTTCATTCGATTATGCGGTAGAGTGAGGTTGTCCTTTAGGAGTTGTAGAACTTCTTGTTGATGTTTGATGTGATCTTCCATGACTTTAACCTTAGAATTTTCTCTTAAAGAGGATGTGATGGATGGTGGATGATATCCATAAAGTGACATAAATGGGCTTATTTTTGTTGTAGTATGGAAGGAAGTGTTATACCACCATTCAGCTAGAGATAACCACTTGACCCATTGTTTTTTTTATCAGATACAAAGAAATGAAGATATCCTTCCAAACATTTGTTCACTGTCTCAGTTTCCCCATCAGATTGAGGATGATAAGATGAGTTATGAGCTAATTGAATACCAAGACAACAAAACAATTCCATGCAAAAAATGCAGGAGAAAATGGGATCTCTGTCACTTACTATAATCTTTGGGTTTCCATGAAGCTTTTGAATTGTTTCCATAAATGCAATAGAAACTATACTGGCTTTAAAATGATGGGATAATGCACAAAAGTGTGTATACTTGGTAATCTATCAATTACCACAATGATGACACTTTTTTCCTTTAGACTCGGGTAAACTTATGATAAAATCCATCGAGACCTCCTCCCAATGTTGAATCAGAATGGATAAATGTTATAACGAACCCAAGGTCTTAATTATCTCAACTTTATTTTGTTGGAAAACCAAACATTCTACTACAAACTTCTAAATATAAGATTTAAGGCCATACCAAAAAAAATCCTTCTTGACCATGTGGTAATTTTAAAAATATCCGAAGTGTCTTCCTAAGGGAGAGATGTGCAATTCCAAAAGAATATTTTGTTTTAGTTGGGAATTCTTACAAAGATATAAGCAATCTTTACACCATAATGAATCAATTTTCCAACAATATGTATCAAATTTACTAGGATCTTGCTACAACTTTTGAATGAGTGACCACACCTCTTCATAATTCTTCCATTCATCCCTTTCTTTGGTTATACATTTAGGTTGGATAATAGAAATGGAATAAAGAAATACTTCTAAATCCTCATTATTTCTTGAAAGTGCATCTGCAACAACATTTTTCTTCCCCTTTTTATAGATAGTTTCAAAGTCATAACCCAACATCTTTGTCACCCTTTTTCCCGCTCTTATGAAGATAATCTTTGTTCCAAAAAGTATTTAATACTATCATGATCTATTTTTACCATGAAGCATATACAATTAGGTAAGGTCACCACTACTTTAGTGCATGTAGTATTGCCAACATTTCCTTCTCATAAATAGGTTTGTGTAAATACTTTCCTTTGACTAGATGACTTTCAAAAGTAATGGGTCTTCCTTCTTACATTAAAATAGAACCAATTCCATTTCCTGAGGCATCACATTCCACAATAAAAAAAATTGTGAATTCTGGCATATTTAAGATTGGTGCTTGTCACACTGCCTCTTTAAGATGTTCAAAGGCCTTCATTGCTTCTAGAGTCCAATAAAATGCATCTTTATTTATTAATGATGTTAGAGGTGCTCATATTATGCCATAATTCTTAACAAAATTGTGATAATACCTTTTTAAAATGAGAAATCCTCAAAGATTCTTTATGGTTGATGGGATTTTACATTCCTTAATGGCTTTAATTTTGTTAGGGTCTACCTTAACACCCTCATGAGATACAATATGACCCAAATATTCGACCTACTATACTCCAAATAAACATTTGGAGGTTTTTGCATATAATTATTTCTCCTCTAATAGTTTGAGCACCCTGTCAACATGTTGAACATGATCCTTCCAAGACTTGTTGTAGATTAGTATATGATCAAAAAATACTAACACAATTTTTTTTATGAAGGATTTGAAAATGGAATTCATCAAACCTTGAAATGCGTAAGGTGCATTAGTAAGGCTAGAAGAAATGACCAGAAATTCATAATGACCCTCATGAGTTTTGAATGTTGTTTTCAGAATATCTTCAGTCTTCATTCTATTGTTATCATATCCTGAACAAAGATCCAACTTGGTGAAGTAAAATTATCCTTGTCATTCATCCAACAATTCATCAATGCTAGGAATAAGAAATTTATCTTTAATAGTGAGTTTGTTTATCTCCCTATAATCCAAACACGTACTCTTTGATCCATCCTTCTTATGTACCAATACTACTGGCGTAGAGAAAAAACTTTGACTAGGTTGAATTATACTATCCTCTAACATTTCTACAATCATATGTTCAATTTCATTCTTTTGGCCATAAGGATATATGTAAGGCATGATGTTTGGAGAAACACTTCCTGGAATCAAATGAATAGCATGATCATAATCAAAAAAAGGTGGGAGGCCTTTGGGAGTCTAAAACACATTGGAATGATTGTTAAAGACTTTTTGGAGATCTTGAGAAATAAATGATTTCGATGTTTGAACCTCTAGTGAGAATAATTGTGAAATTACGCCCTATTGTTGTTTCTTCAAAATATTTGTCGAGCCATTAGAGCTGATTAGCTTGCGTGGTTTCCCTGTAATACCCCTTAAGTTAACTTCCTTTCCTTCCCAAAAAAAAATCAAGAAAAGTTCTTGAAAATTGAAATCTATTGTCCCCAAATATTGTAACCATTCGACTCCTAGTACAACATCATCATCACCCATTGGAATGACAAGCATTTGACTATTCAATACATATTCCCCCATAGTTAGATTGATTATGGAACTTTCCAGAGAAATTTATAGTTACTCCATTTGGAACCATCACTTGACACTCTAGTGCTAGATATAGGAAGAAATTAAATTCCTTGGCTATCTTACAATGAATAAAATTATGGGTACTACCCAAATCAATGAAAATTATTACCATTTTCTTCTTTATATATTATTCTATCTTGAGAGTCTGAGGAGTATAATTCCTGCCCATGCATTACAATATATGGTTAGATTCATTTCTTCTTTCGCGGGGGTTCATTCCTAGTGTATATCCTCCTTTTCTTCCTCCTCTTCACAATCTATGTAGAATAATTTATTCTCAACAAACTTATGACCTTTAGTGTATTTGCTATCACAACTTTAAGAAAGCCCTTTTTTTTCTTTTTCCTCCAATTGTTGTGGTGTAAACCTTGTATGTTGTGGAAGACTAGGAGCAACAACACTTCCATATTTATAGTTCTTAGGGTAAACTTCTTGGTTGCCATAATTTTTCATTCAACTTTTCTTGCCACCCTAAATGCCATCTCCAATGAATCACTCTCCAAAAGGTAAACCTCACATTGGATTTTATATTTGAAAGTCCCTATGAAGACATCAATCCTATGCTCCTCTAAAATATTAGTCACCCTAATATTAAATTTTTGGAAGTCTTCAATGTGATCCACCATTGAACCCTTTTGTTGGAGATTTATCAATTGGCTAAAGAAGGTGTTGCTCTTTGTATCTTCATAATTTTCTATAATTTCCTCCATAAAAATTGACCAGGTGACAAGTGGTTTATGAGAAAGAAAGCTATCTATACCATACAAACCAATTGGGTTCTAAATATAAAAATGCAATACATACCTTTTGTGAGGGTTGCACAACCTATAGATCAAAAAATTGCTCCATGTTCAGTATCCATGTTACCAGATCCTTTCCATAAAAATTCCTCATATCTATCTTTGGAATGTGGTGTTTCTTAAACCCCACGTTTGAGTATCTAAAATCATAATTCATATTCCTTTTGTCCTCATCATGATTTTCATGGATTACCTTGTCACCACCAGGAATCCTTTCTTGCAACAACTTTGTCAAACTTTCCTTCAAACCTTCCATGTCTTCTTTCAAACCATCCATATTAGATTCTATGCTACCCTTAAAACCTTCCATTTATTCTTTTAAAACATCCATGTCATCTTTTTTTTCTCTTTTTAAGAGAAAAATTTGTTGCACTCAGTCTTGTAATTTGGATATATCATGTTGCAATTCTTCCTCTTCATGCATCATAATAGAGATTTTTGAGTGCTTAATGGGTGTAGAATTTATTTTTTTGGGAGGAATTTTAGAACCAAATAATTATATCTATGCTTCAATATTCCCTTTGAATCTCTTCAAATTTATTTTTCAAACAAGAGTTACGACAAAATTTAAAAAATGCACGCCTTTTATTTCTTTTTTGGAGCTTGATATTACAATTGTTGTATCTTTGTAAGTTCATATTGACAAGGTCTGAAATTCAATCTTGTGGTAGCCCTATGAGTCTTATTTCCAATTCCATAAGTCGGACCAATATTCGTTTACTTACTATATAGTTGTGGTAGATCTTCTACAATGAACTGATTATGGACAAAGAGTCTAAGGGTTCACAATATAATCAAAGCCTACATAACAATATAATGTAAGGGTGCAACAATAATGATAGTGGGCTTATATGGGGCACAACAATAATAATAAAGGGGCTACACTAACAATAACAATAAGGGGGATGCAATTGTATTATACGTACCTAACACTAAGACAAAAGGATTGCACAATGAGGGATTTCGATCAGCAGGAGGAGCATGACCAGTCGCTATAACTACGCAATGCGGAGTGATTGAGGGACATGCTTAGTGGATTGCGTAGTTGAGGACTTAAGTGGCATAGATGATTTATTTCTTATTGAAACTACATAATGCATGGTAGGAGGCTCACATGATGAAGAGAATTACACAGTTGGGCAATTATGAGAGACAAGGAGGCAGGGTTGTTTACTAGAACTGTGAATGCATAGTGGCCACAGGGAAGGCTTAGGAAACTATGCAGTTTGGCAAGTTAGTGGCATAGTGAGGTCTGTTGCACATAATTTTGTCACTATCCCTTTACTCCCCATTCCTTGATTTTGGATGACCTCTACATTGAACCCTACATGCTTTCCCTTCATGAAGAAACTCCTATTGTGTCTGTCTTCATGAGCAGAACAATTCCCTTTTGCATCATTTCCCAAAAATCTTCTGCTTTTCCCGATTTACAGGATTGGTGCTAATGGCCCTTGTCCTCCTCGCACTGATATGCAGGGATTAACATTGTCCCTAGCACTGATCGGAGTGACTGAGCTTTGTTTCATTCATGTCGATCCTCTTTTGGAAAGTTTTTAAACAGGGAGCCAAAGCTTCCAGTTCTAGAAGCTTCGTAACGGAATTCTGGTAAATGGTTGAGCTGGATGGAGTTGAGGATGTTAGTTTGGGCTCCTTTCCCCTATAAGGATGGAACTACCTCAAGAGATAAGACCTTCTTCCATGAGAAGGGGAAACATCTCCCATCCATTCATGCTATATAAACTCCCATTTTTCCCAAGCACAAGCTAGTGTTGAAGTGTTAATTTTGGTGTACTAGTGCTAATTAAGTTTGGAGTAAACAACAATATATTCATATTTGTAGCTCTGTATTTGTGTGAGGGAAAAGTGTGAATTTGGTTTAGTGTGAAGCCTAAATGGAAGAGCCTTAAAACTATCATTTTCTAGGCCATCATGGAATGCTAATGGAAGTGTATGGGAACCTGGTTTTGTCAGAGGAGAACGACAATGCCAAGGCAATGGTTATAATCTCTTCTTGATTTACTATATATGCAACTATCGATTGATTTCATACATAATGTGGCATCTCACATGTTTATGGCTTAATGTTTCTTGACTTGTTAAGTAGGTTGAATTACAATTTGTTTATTATCATGGTTTTTGTTGACTATTGTTTACTTGTTTTAGGTATTCGAAGAAGGAAATAGGAGATAGCTGAAGTGAGCAAGAAAGGTGGTCACCAAATGGGATAAGCATACTAATAGGTAGGCCCTCTTAATTTGTTCTAACCTAAGGAAATCTTCCATAGAATGTATCAGTTGTGGATAGACTCACTATTGGGCTAGAGGAATTGTTTATGTCTGCACTTGTAATTTTACTTCACCATAGGCTTCACTACACACTTTAACTATTCAATGTGCATTTCAGGGTAAGAGAGAACAAAAATTATGCAGTTGTCAGGGTTAGACAACTAGATTGATGACCTAGTCTTCAACATTGTTCAATGTGCCGATAGAGGGAGACTTCACTCTAGGATTTCACATTGTAAAGTTTCAAGGGGCAAGGGTTGCTTCACTATGGCTTATGATTTTGCAGTGCATATTTCCAAGGGGTAGGAAGATTGGTCAAATTTGATCAAGTTGCAAAGAAAGTGAAAGCTCAAAAAAAGCTAAGTGTTAGACTAGTAAGGCAAAAGGTGTTGATACATGAAAACAAGTCCTGAAATGGTGATATCACAATTAGATAACAAAAACACATGCCAAGGGGATACACAGAATAAAAATCCACATTCATACCTTGAAACAGAAATGAACCAACAGTTATTTTAAAGTGCGACAGTCGAAACATAAAATTGTTGCTTGCAACCAAGAATGTCAACTGCAATACAAGTTACACCAAGAATGTCAACTGCAACCAAAAAGTGCACTAAGGTATAGAAGAGTTTCTAGAAAATATTATTATGATATATATGATAAACTAATGTAGAAGCATGGACTATAGAAACCTCTAGTGGTGTACTAAAATGAAACACATGTAAAAGAACAAACAATTAAAATGATAGTTGCGACAATAGGAAAAAGTGAAAATGACACTTTCAAAAGCTAATGAAGGTGAAAGTGGCACATGTTATACAGAAGAGAAAAAAAGAAAAAGAAAAATGTGAAAGCGAAAACAAGCAAAAATGATAGTCGCAAAACTGAAAGGGACACTTTTGAAAGCAAAAAGTGTGCAAAAGCGACAATTGAGAAAACTCATTCAAGTGATGGTACAATTGCAAATAGGAATGAGAGAAACTATCAACAAAAGTTGCACACTAATTGTCAGCATGGAATGTGCAGTGCACTGTCTAGGAGGAGTATGCAATGCATTGTGTCTAAATATTGCACAAACACTACCTCTAGGGATTGTGTAAGCATTGTTATGGTGAATTGTGCAATGCATGTTTGCAAGGGTGGGAATTGACTTTCGAGCTAGCTAAAACAAGTGTGCTCATGAATGTATCGAAGGATGACAATGTTTAGGAAAATACATTTGACACTTAGAAAAAAATCAACCAATCATGAAGTGTTTGTGAACAACTTGGGATGACAAATCGTGGGATCACAGGTAGGCTCCAAAATTCTAATGTTGGCAAAATTTTGGATGACATTTTTCGCAATGATAATTCTTAGTAACATAGTGGAAGAACTCCAAATTCTCTTCTTAGGCCCTACCTTTGAGCACAAAGTATTAGTCCTTCAGGAAGTATTGATTCATCATGTCGATTACCTTGGTTTCCCCATTTGACTCAGTTATAGATATAGTCTCCTCTATTCCCTTTCTTAGTTGAACACATTCATAAATATTTCCATATTGCAATTGTTTCGATTTATGAGAAGGGTAATATGTAATTACAAGTTTAAGATAATCAGATTCTTAGTTTTCATCTTTGGTGTTGCTTCACTGCTAGCAGGCCTGTTCAGTACCCCAACAGAGTCACTACAGGAACTCAAGCATTTCTTCACTACTAATGAGCTTGGTCAGCACCCTGACGAGTTTGCTTGCTTCACCTCCCTGTATAGGAAGCCTTTCTCTTTCATATTTTATTTTATTTTATTTCAATATGATCATTATAAATTTATCAACATTTATATCACTATGGTGGAAGAGGGATACCGACTTATTGAGAGCAAGGGATGTTATTCCTTTAGAGACAATTATATATACCTCTACAATTCATATAATCACTACTAGTTTTCTCGTTTCCCTTCTCTGCTTGATAGGATCGACAAGAAAACACCATTAATTTACCATACTGAGTTAAGGAATGAATATCCTAAAATGGATGTGGGCATCATGGTTCTTCTTTAGGTTTTCTATTTGAATGGATTGTGTTTTCCATTTAGACATCACTGACCTTAAAATATGTGTAGCCCCAAACAAATAAGAGCAAGATAGATTAGCTAAGAGTTTCTCGTCATCACAATTTCCTTTTCAAAACTTTGCCATGTTGTCTTTTGAGCCAAAAGAGAAAAAATTTCATGCATGGTACTATTGAGAAAAACACAAAAAAGAAAACATGACAAGGAAAGAAGGACAAAATAAAATGCAGGACTCAAATGAAAAGAAACATGCAATATGGGAAGCAAAGATAAAGAAAATGCACAAACTAGATTTAGGGCGAAATGGAAGATGAATGTGATGGAAAATAAAACTTCGATGCAACCATACCTACTCCTAATCTAACCATCTACAGGGTCAGGGTTAATTCAAGTTAAATTTCTAATGTAGCCACATAAATTTCTCCTGACTTACAAACAGAAATATGTGAGCAATTAAAAACAATACAAGACAACGTCCAAAAAAAAATATGATCATGAAGATATTTTCTAAATGTAGAAAGGTGTTCCACAAAAAATAGCCTTAACCAACCCACACCCTTACCTTTTAAATTATAACAACAATAATACTAACCTCAAAACAAATTTGTGAATGTACCTTAATTTGTGTTTTCATTCTTAGCGAACAACATGAAAGCTCGAAACTTATTATTATCGACAAATCTTGTTAATTAGGATGTTTCTAGCCAATCATGGATTCAATCATGAAATCCAAAACAATCCTCTTGAAAATCCTAAAACTCTTGGAGAATGAAATTTAAAATAGCATATATGAATCATGGGAAGAATCTTGTAAGAAAAAGACAGCTTGATCTCACTTAGAATCCTAGTCAAGATAGTGAGAACTTGACATAACCATTAGAAAAGGCTAAAGTGCCTCAATTGTTTGACAAGTATCTGAATACTGAAATGGTAAATGACAAAGATCAATGGGTTCAACAATATCAATCAATATAAAACAACTATCATATTATATTATAATGGTAAAATTATTATTGGAATAATAGTTATTATACCCAGTGTTATGATCAGATTAGTGGCTTGACATACACGATTTATGATTCTTGACCAGTTCCCTTTGTGCCCAATTCCATACTAGATCGGTACTATGAAATCTTGGAGAATTAAAAGAAATTTCTGGCATTGTAAATATGGGAAATCGATTAAAACAACATGATGACAAAAGTTTAGAAGGATTTTCAAATAAAATCTAGTATCCATATCAACAGGGAGGTTTTGATCCACTAAATGATTCAAGTAGTGAATGCTACACAAAAGGATTGAATGGTCTAGGAAAAAAATTATTAGCTTCATGACATTCATAATAAACATTAGGCGTTTATTGTTCACAAAAGAACTTAACAAATATGAACTCTTTGGCTAATGATGGTCTTTATCATGATAAAGAAAATGTTAGGCTTTGTAGTTTCATGCATCCATTAAATATGTACATTCCAACCCTGAGTACAATGTAAGATGTTTACATGAAGATGAATTAACTATAACATAATCCTTTATATGATTTAAAACCAAATCTCAAGAATTAGAAAAAAATGTCTCACAAAAACCCAAAATCCATCAAGAATGAGTTTACATCCACTGAAATAATATAAGGAAATATTTTTGCAGGGAAAACTAGATTTGACATAGTTCAGGGATCTCATTAGGATTGTGAGAACTTGACATAACCATCAATAAAAGTTGAAGTGCCTCGATTCCTTGACAAGTTATGAAACTTTGAAAAGTTGGATAAGTACATTTAGAGAACTGAGTCAGATTGCAAATTGCATGTGGAAAACTACTATTGGTTAAATCAATAATATCACTATTATCTGAATGGAAACCACTACATCATTGGTGTAATCATATTTTACAACCTCAACGAACAAATTTCTCAAGTCATAAGATTATTCTAATTACAAATATAGAGATATATATATCAGAGAAATTTTATGATCAACTTGATTTGAAGAGTTGTCCTCATGCAAACCAGAAGATTGTAAGGAATGGGATAGATGCTCAATTATTTGATTGTTCTCTTCTTCATCATATGCAGCCTTACCACCTTGTTTCAATTCAAAATCTTGTTGATCAAATTATATATTCGAAGAGCATGGCTTGTCTTTACCACATGTTAATTCATTATAAGCAGTACGACACAAGAAATGGCAGGTTGGAGAACAGGTGTCCATAAGAAAATATTCTTGAGAAATCGAAAAATTGGCTAATTTACCTATGTAATCATCACCATATATATATATATATATATAGATATAATAATATATATATATATATAGATATCAATGTAATCATGATCATCGGAATGATAGTTTCCTAAGGCTTTCTTCTGGTTAAGAGTTTAGATTTCATTTGATTGACTACTGAGATGAAAAGTTTCTAAATACACCGAGAATGAAGGAACGCCATTTTGACATCAAGGATTTTGAAATAGGGAAGAGAGACAAAAAGTATATTCACCTTTCTACTCCTCTACTTGTGAAATATGATCACTTTGTACATGATCACAATTTGAACCAAAAAAATGAAAATCAAAAGTATCTAAGGGACTAGCTGGTGGATCAGATTGATCAAGCAGATCAAGGTACAAAGGGTCATGAAATATATATGGTAGAGGATGACAAGTGTCCCTTGAAGAAATAACATTTTTAATTATGTTAAATACATGATTTTGATTATGTACATTAATGTGGTTTGGGAGAATCAAGGGATCAACCTTCATACTAGGTTTCTTGGGATTAAGATAACATTCAAAGTTTTCTTGGATGATGCCTTAATCATAGTAAGGAAATATAGGTAGGAAAAATGTATCAAAAATTTGCTTTTTAGATTTCCAATTCCAAAATCAAAAGGAGGAGGAGAGGGAATAAACAGAGTGGTAGGTTCTTCCTATTAGATTAGAGATGTGCCATGGTTCATATAAGTTACAAGATAAAAATCATTCATGGGTTCTAATTTGAGTTGTTTCAAATAGATTTGAGCCAAATACTGAAACATTTTAGACATGAAATATCAATCCACGCATTCTTCAGAAAAACCATAACGAAGATGAAGAAATTGATGAATAAAATCCTCTAATGTTTCAACATATTTCATTCTAAGTTGATTTATCCTTTTATATACATCTTGATAATCATACTTTTCAAAGGCTTCACAAAGCTCCTTAACAAGTTGTTATAATGAATGGATGGAAGCAACTCGCAATGTATGACAATAGTGTTTGATACGACCTTCAAGGGTGAGGATGAATAACCTTCTCTGAACATATTTACAATAATTTCCATTAGAAAGACAAAAATGAATGAATCAAAAGAAGTTTCCAAGGACACTTAGTTCACCATTTCCATCAAACTTAAATTGAGAAGAGTTATTTCTTATTCTCGCGGGGATTTTAAGATCTGGTACCTTAGAAAAACAACCTGGGATTATTATTTGGGAATGAAAAATTCAAGATGAAAGATTCAAAACAGGCACAATAGGCTTAGCTTGTCATATGGCCCTTTTTTTGGCGCCAAATGTTGATGGTGCTAGAAATCCTTCAAGGGGGATCCCCGGTATGAAGTTCAAACTAGACCTTAGACCATTTGGAGTAGAAATGCCATCTAGAGTATCAGCTTGAACACCATAACTCAAAGGTTTTCCTTGGCTTCAATGGGTAACATAAGGGATTATGCATATAACCTTCAAAGCAAACATTTAAGATGACACTGTGAAACACCAATTGCAATGTATAAAAGGAGGCTTTCATGAGAGGGGGTAAAGAGTGAGTCTCTAGAAGGAAATTAATAGTGCTATCCTAAGAGAGGCATGCGAGAGTGAGGAAATATTTGTTGATTATATAGTGAATTAGTTCACATAGACGCATCGATCATTAAAGAAAATACAACACACATTCAAAAAAATGAGCACCAAAGGAAATGAAATAGTCTAGTTTCTTTAGTACATATGAATATAAAATATACTACAAACATCTAAAGAATAGTCTTACAATATTCATGATACATGCATAAAAATGTGTTGGCTAAACGAGCATCTGATAAATACATGAAAGATCCAAGTACATAGTTACAATGGTGAGACAGTAGCTCCAATATTGGAACATAAATTCACTTCTTTCTCCTTCAAGTATTGATATCCTCTCCTATGTTAAGCAAAAGGAGCCAAGGCTAGCTCTAAAAAGTACAAGCCTCCAAAATCCCTTTGCTTGAGTCATGAGGTTTCATTTATAGCAAGAGGAATGGCCTTTCATATTGCCTATGACTCTTCAGTTATCCTCATGACTCTTCGACTTCATAAGTGACCTTTGAACTTCTATCGACTCTTTGGTCCACATATGACTTTTCATATTTTGCATGTGACTCTTGGACTTCCACGAATTTAAATTTTTTCACTTTTTGAAAATACATAATTACACTCCACATCATGTGGTAAGAACCATTGACACATATGGCATTGTGACGACACTTTTACAAGCCATGACTTGTCAATGGTGACATGAACTTCATGATGATATGGAAATTCCAAGCTACTCCCTTTTCTTCTTTGACTTTGAATTTTCATTGTATATCTTTACTTTTTCTTTATTTTAACCCTCTAAAGGATCTATTTGAATGTTGAAACCTTCCAAGTCAACTTCTTTGAATTGATCCAAGATTACTTTGTGTTCTTCGTGATGGTTCTTCCTCTACTCCTTCTTCACAAGTACTCTCTTGTAGCCTCTCCTTGATGGCCTCTCCTTGACGATCTCTTCTTGATGACCTCTCTTGTAGTCAACACTCTTGGCATAACTTGTATTCTGATTATTGTAATGAGACATTTCAACTGTCACACTTAGAAATTAGTTTCGCTTTGATGTCATTCAAGATATGCATGTGGATTTTTAGTCTATGTATCCTCTTGGCATGTTTCTTTTTTATCAGAGCGTTAGATCACTGTTTCAGGACTTGTTTTCATGTCTCATCCCCTCTTGCCTTACCAGTCCCACACTTAGCCATTTTGGATATTTCATTGTCTTTAAAATTTACTCAATCTTTGACAAATATTCCTGCCCCTTGGAGTTGTGCATTATGTAGTCCTGATCTGAAATGAAGCATCCCCTACCTCCTTAAATTGTGCATTGTGTATTCCTAGAGGGAAATCTCCCTCGATTAGTACACTGAGACATCCTGAAGCCTAGGCCATCAACCTAATTGTCTAACACTAACAACTGAACAATTCATGTTCTCTCTTGTGCCAATTGCACATTGTGTAGTTTCAACTGGTATTAAGGCATCTCTATTCCACTAACTTTCCCAACTATGCAGTTTCTTGAGCCTTCCCCTCAGTCACTGTGCGTTATGCAATTCCAATGAGCAACCTTATCTCCTTATCTC
This sequence comes from Pinus taeda, assembly GCA_000404065.3. Classification (NCBI taxonomy): domain Eukaryota; kingdom Viridiplantae; phylum Streptophyta; class Pinopsida; order Pinales; family Pinaceae; genus Pinus; species Pinus taeda. Next base: position 59,791 of record APFE030114044.1, on the reverse strand, counting down.
TATGATTTTTGCAATTGTTTAGTTCACTTCATCAGGTGAGCCTCTTATTGTGCATTTGATATTTCTAGTGAGAAAAGGATAATTTTTTTGTCATTGAAGTCCTCAATTTCATAATCCACTAAGCATGTCCCTCAATCACTACACATTGTGCAATTAGATTGATTACTCATGCTCCTCCTGCTAATTGAGATCCCTCACTATGCAATCTTTTCATCCTAGCTTGTTCCCTACTATAGATTATGTAGTTCTAGTGGATAGTGAGTCTTCCTTCAACCCTTGTGATTCCCAACTATGTAATACATGTCTCTTCCTTCTTGAGCACTCCTCAATGCATATCATCAGTCAAAAAGTTCAATACCTTGCCCCTTGGACTCCCTCACTACACAAGAAGAATTTTCATTCCCTCCTATACTACATATTGCATGGTTTTAGTTAGTAGTGAGGCATTCCTAAGTCCCTAGATCCCTAAACTGAGAATTTCACAGCCTCCTACTCTAAAACCCTTGAATGGTGTCTCATCTCAATCGACATCTTCCATGAGTAAGAAGAGGTAGAAAAGGTGATTTCTGGAATGATGTTGGCTTGTCATGAGTGGTCACCATATGTAGGTATCATCATCACAACATGATATTATTATGATATATATGATCAACTAATGCATAATAATATGGTAGAGTGGCCTCTAGTGGTGCTCTAAAATGAAACACATGCAAAAGTACAAACAATTAAAATGACAGTTGCAACAGAGGAAAAAGTGAAATGACACTTGACAAAGATAAAGAAGGTGAAAGTGGCACATGATATAGTAAAGAGAACACAAAAATTACAATTGTGAAAGTGAAAGTAAGAAAAATTGATATTAGCAAAAGACAAAAAGTGCGCAAATGTGAAAATTGAGAAAACTCATCTGAGTGATGGTACAATTGCAACTAGGAATGAGAGAATATTTCAACTAAAGCTATGCACTGACTATTGTAATGGATTGCAAAGTGTATTATGTAGGAGGAGTGCATAATTCATTGTCTCTAAAGACTATGCAAGAACTACTTCTAAGGATTATGCAAGCATTGTTCTGGGAAATTACACACGGTCTATTTGCAAAGGTGGGCAATGACTTTCGAGCTTGCTAAAGAAAGTGCAGTCATTAATGTATTGAAGGTTGAGCATGTATTGGCAAGTGGATCTGACACTCAGAAAGGAACCAACTATTGGGCATGGAATCTGCTCAAGGCATGTTTTGGGGCTCAAAACCCAAGTTTTGACTTAATATTGTTGTAAAGACTACGCGAATTGCTGGCGCGGAGCACGAAATGTATGATAGAGTCATAGTGTTGTCCGCCCTAGTCTTGTAATGTAATGTCGGCCTACCCATGGTCCGTGGACCATGGGATTGTATAAATAGAGTGAGGCTCTAAGGGTAAAATATAAGTAATAGATAGTGAAGTAGAAGTGAAGAGCATGAGTCTAATTGTCTAAGTGTGTCTTGGGTTTTAAAGTAGGAGAAGGCTCTGAAACTAAGTGCACAGAAGCCTAGTAGTCCACAGCTGAGTACACAGGCTGGAGTCAAGTTTGTAACTGAGGAAGAAAAGAAAAAAGAGAAGTTTTATCTTAATTCAGTGTATTTGTTCTTGGGTTATTACATGTTTGATATAAATTTCAAATATATTGTTTATTTACTCCGTGCACCTGTATGAATGATTTATATTGCTAAGTATACTTTAATGCATACAAGTAGGCTAAGTTAATCAACTAACTGTGGAATACTAGTAAGGCTGCAGGTAATAATAGCATTCAACCCCCAAGTAGGGTTGCACAAAGGCATCATCTCAGTTTGTGAGGTATGGGTAAGTGTAGGTAGTGATGTGTGCGTAGGGTCGAACCGCAGACCACTTGAACTCATCAAACATCTCCACGATGTGGAAACCTAGTTCTAGCACCCTCCCATACTACTTCGGGTGAGACTTCAGTCTACGCTACCTGGACTGTTGCCGACAAGGCCAGTAGTACCAGGATTTGTTTGTCTAAATCACCTATGAACCTGGGTCAGGCCTCAACAAGCTAACAAATGGTTCCATTGTCGGGATCGGGATCTGCATAAGGGATGTCCAATGTCGTGTCAATGGAATCTGACAATGAAAGAAATTGAAGAGTGGTTGGACAAGAAAATTCACGAGTTCCCAGCACAAGAAAATAAGAATTCGCGAGTATCGAAGGAAAAGTGGTTAGAGCACTACTTATATATGGAGATCCATGAAATTTTCTTTTCATCCTTCCCCTCTGAGTTGTATGAGTTTATTGTGAAGCTAACCGACATTCAAGGAAGGTGTAGCATTTACAAACCTATTGTGCGGATTCCAGAGTTGATGCGCAGACTAGAAGCATCGAAAGACAAGATCACGCACGCTGTGGAACATTAGATCGATCGAATTATAGGAGGGTTTATCACCGAGTTCGCAGTAGATATTTCAGTTAGGTACAACAAGGTGGAATGGCACTCCCTCAAAGGACCACGAGGTAAGTATGTTAAATCTTTAAACGCTTGGATCAAAATGCTACTATGTGAAAAGCGGGTTATGTGAATAAATTGATGTTTGGGGCTACACGAAGTGGGAGGATCTATAGAAACAAAGGTAGCGCAGAAATAGAAATTGGCCCCTTGATTTTGCCTCGGTGAGAAAGCAAGGAAGAGCTCGCAAAAGTTTCACCAAGAAGTGCGATCAGTCTAATAAGGCAACAAATTCCGTCCATACCACCCCCACCTACACCACCACCATTTTCACCATCTTCACCTCCATCTCTTCCCACACCACCTCCGCCACCACCATAGTTCAATATGGTGAGCACAATAAAGTTGTCGGTGTTAAAAGGAGTAGGGAATGAAGATCCGGACCAATTTTGGCTTGTGGTAAAGGCTATATGGGAAGCACAAAGAGTCATGGATGACAATATAAATAAGGCAACGTTGGTAAGTGCATTGCAATATTGTTAGCTTGTATGGACTCTACTAAGTTGTGAACTCTACTACGCCTTTGCGCACTTAGCTACAGAGCCTCTTCCTACTACTACAACACAATACACTTAGAATCCTACTCTAAGCTCGAACCATTCTTACCCTTTATCTCCTTTTCTCCTTATCTATCCTTACAAATTAGAGCCTCGCTCTTATTTATACGATCCCATGGTCCACAGACCATGGGTAGGCTAACATGACTTTACATTACAGTACAATAATTTAGGGCGGATAACCTTATGACTTAACCTATACTTCACGCTTTGCGCCCGCAATTCGCAGAGTCTTACAAAACCTTTGACAAAAACTTGGGCTTTGAGCCCCAAAACCTACTGTGGGGGGGTTCTATACCCAACAGGGCCCCAACACAATCAGCGTGACTCATCCCGAGTCACTCTACTGGTGCAGAAACCTTGGCGCAAGGCCCTTCCAACTGGTCCCACACTGCTTGGAGGTCCACGATGCACTGTGCTACGGTTTGCTGGATCTATTGTATGCGCTCTTCTGATGATTCTTTGTGAGGATCCACTACTTGCCTAAGCATATAGAGTCCCTACATCTGTGCAAGCTTGCCCTCAATATCCACCTTAGTGGTGAAGGCCTCATCAGTCCGTGGTTGGACGTGCGACTTGAGAAGTGCCTCTTTCTATCTAGTGGCATCCACCTGCTCTTTCAGTGCCCTTTCTTGTTGCATCTTTGCCAGTATTTGGGTGAGGACGACTATTTGCACAGTTCCTGTTATAGGACAAAATGACCTCCTCATCAACTCATAGGTGAAAGATAGCATGACTGAAGCAAAGACCACAATTGCAAGTCTTGAATCCACACTAATGCTAGTTTTGCACTACTAATCTACTTTATAAAGCTTGTTACCAAGCATAGAGGAGCGTTAGTCACCCTACTAACTCAAGTTGTTAGACCAGGGCAAGCGTTAGTGAAACTAAGAGATGTTCAGTGGGTCAAGCCAATGAATCTACTCACAAATATTTAGATATTTATCCCTGAATTTGCTCAAGAAAAGCAGGGAAAGTCCCAAAAACCAAATTATTTGGGGAAATTCCAATCTGAGAATGAAGGAAAATGGGAAAAAGATTGAAAACAGGGCAAGTTCATGGCTTTTTCCCTAATGAACTCTAGGATGAGCTTGGTAGCCCTAACTCGATTGCTACATAAGCAGTGAGAGGGCCATTGTGAAAGGGGTCAGAGCATTTGAAAGGATAGCTCACTAAGTTGTTGTGAACTATCATAGACTTGAAGAAGTGAGCTGAAAGAGAGAGATAGAGAGGAAGAAGGGGCAAGGGAAGGCTGATACAATGGATGGTTGTAATCAATCTTCCATTATAAATACAAAAATATAGTTTTGTTCCCTACTCCATAGTGTCGGTAACATTGTTCATTAAGCTGTTCATTTTGATACTTGTCGAGTTGAGTAGTTTAAGTTGTATACAAGTATATGTTCATTGTGCATTCTTATACTAGTTTTCAATATTGTATGATGTGATTGTGTTTACCTTTCCTTTGTGTAGGAATTATCTTGGAGTTGGATTTGAAGGAGTTATTTTTGGCTACATAGTGATCTCCAAACAAATCTAGAAGGAGACTTGAGGTAATCCTCTTTCCATACTTTGTCAACTTATATTTGATAGATGAACATGTGTATAGCTTGGTAGCTTCTGCAGATAATCTTACAGTCTGTCGAAGGTCCCAGGAAGGCCTTTGAGGGTAGTTTTCATTCTCCATACACCATGCATTTTACCCCACAATGGAATTGGTGACTCCGTTGGGGACTATACATCTAGTTCTCAGTTTACCTGAACTCCTCTCAGTTCTTCTCTTTCTTCTAAGAGCTCCCTACTTCTTCAAATCCTTTTCTGATCCACCAACTATCTTGTTACATCCTACTAGTTTGCATTCTCCTTATAAACTGATCTTAAAGGCCCTATGTTTAAGAAATTTCCCTCACTCATGTAGGTTACCAAGCTAAACAGAGCTTTATAAAGCATTGTGCCTATGTACAGGGAGCGTTAGTGGACCAACTAACTCTCTGTTTACACTGAAATAGAGTGTTAGTCTCCCATTTCCATGATTTCCAGTAGTGTCTGTGACCAAAAGGGGGGGGGGGGGGGAATTTTCTCATGGGCTGAAGTAAGATCTGCAACTATATTATGTTAGCAAATTTGGTGTCCTGAAATTTTATTTTAAGGAAAAAGTTTTAGTTTTTCTCTCTTAAAATACATTTTTTTGAAATAAAGACTCATAAATTGTATTCATCCTTCTGTCAAAATAGTTGTAATCTGCTTCATTTTGGTTTTCAGCAGTTCTTAGGAAATATTGGGAAAATAATCTTTTGGTTATGCAAGTGTTGAATGGATTTAGATGGACAAATGAATCTATGAATATGTGAAAAGATGAATATGTAGAATAAGACTTGTTTGCATAAAAAATTGAAAAAAAAAATTCAAAGCATTGTTCTGCATGATTTATTGAGTCAAGAGTCTCACCATATTCATACGTCAACACCCCTATTGAAGCCAAATAATCAAGTACACTTAAATTTTACATTAAAATCAATTAGTTACTCTTTTGAGAAAACCAACATTAGCTAGGCTAGGACCTTGGGATAAGCATGTGAGTAAACTGCCCAAGGTTGAAAACTAAAACTAGTGTCGTTAACGAGTGAAATCTCCTTCTGCACTCATATTACCAGGACCACTCCACTAACAACATAGAAAAATACGAGACAAAATAAGATTTTAATTGAAGGTAGCCCACCTTCTCTTACAAATCCTTTGGGAATTTTGTGTACTGGGGGTCCCTTCGGGGATTTCGGGACTGAGTTGGTGAATTAGGTTTCCTGACCACACAGCATGTTGTCTACGACTATGTCCCCCCTAGTAATGTCTGTGATTTGAGGTATCTCTATTGGCCAAAACTTCTAGGTATTTACACAAGGTGACTGGGATGGGATGTCCTGGTACATAACACGGATGGATCTACTCTGTCTTCAGTTTTTAGGAGGGTGCTCATCTTCACGAGAGTACTTGGCCCCTCAATCTAAGGTTCAGGCAAAGCTCTAGAGTAACCGTAACCGTACATTTGGCCATCCTTCTCTGTTATTCATTGAGATACTGGGTTTCATCTCCAGTGTTCAGTGCTTATCAGATGAGGTACTTTCCCTCTATTTGCTGATTGATATATTTAGTGTATTTTTATTTTTAGGTACCTGAGTGCTATTATTTTTTAGAATTTAAAGAATATCACATTAAAATTTAGTTGATAAAACTTAACGATCACCGTGGCTACATCCGGCCCTCGTCATCACTCCAGATGATTGGTAGGACTTCCTCCACTCATTGTGGAAGATCCACCGAGTTCCACTCACTCAGATTCCTCATCTTCGAGGAATCAGTCTCCTAAATCTCATACGGGATCTGTGTGGATGACCAATGATTCAAGTTTTTCAGAGGATTTCTTCATGGAAGGATTTCTTCCTCACTTTAACACTCCACTCACGAATCTGTCGGACCCTATTGTGGTTCCCGTGGTAATTGTACTTCCTTCTTCAATAGGTGGAACTTTCCCATCTATCCAGTCAACGACTCACGGGTTGTGGAATTTTAGAGACACTTTTGGTCCTCTACCACTTCCCCAGTCGATAGTCATCACAACACCGGTAATGTGGAATCCCACTATCCCATTTTTCCTAGGTATGAAAACTCACATAACACCTCTATAAGTGGAACCCAGCAGATTCCCAGATCCACTCCTATGGCGCCACAATGCATACCTTCGACAAGTGCCACATACAGTGCTCCATATAACACTCAATGTGGCACTATGGGTGTGGTTCCCGTTTACCAGCAGTATGGTCGGCCACCAATGTACAGTTCCAACCCCCAGATTCAGATATCTGGGGGGATTCCCAATATGCACATGCCAGTAGGGAATGTCACAGTTTCCCATCCGTTCTCAGGCATGCATGGATAGTCGTTAATTGACATGAGTGTTCCCTCTCTCAATCAAAGCCAAATGGTTAGTTCTGTGTAGGTTGGGAATCCACAAGGGGTTCCCAACCAATCCATGGGGGCACCCTACTCATAGTTTCAAATGAGTCAAGGGTGCACCGCTTATACTGGGGGAAATTTCATACCCTAGTATCAAAATCCTCATGGAAATCCACTCTACAACACCATACCACAAAGAAACTGCTACACCACACAATCAATGTACAGTATGGGGAAGCAAATGATGGGAGGAGCAAAAAGCTCCTCAGGTCATCCGTCATCACCATGGTCTGAGTCGGGGGCACCTAACTCTCTACATTTTTTGGCAATGTTGGATATTCCCGACTTATACAAGCTGACAAATGACCCCATCTACCACAACTTACAATGGCCATCGATCCCACATAAAATACCATCATACATCCCAAAGATCAATGGAAAACAAGGGGAGGATCCGGGCACCCATATCACCACCTACCATCTCTAGTGTGTTTCTAACTCTATGGTGGATGATAGTGTCCTGTTACGTATTTTTCCCCGCACCGTCATTGGCAATTCTGTGGAATGGTATACTGAGTTACCACACATGTCAGTAAATACCTTTGGCGCTTTAGCGATGGAGTTCCTGAAGCACTTTCAATTACCTATCTGCTATGAGACTGGGATAGAGCTCCTTACTTCATTTCATCAAGATACCACCACCCACATCTCCAATCATATACATGAATGGAGATGTAGGTGGAGATTAGTCAAAGCTCCCATCCCAGACTTTCTCTTAACAGATTGGTTCTGCAAGTCCTTACTCCCGCAAATCACTAGAGATGTCGCTTTAGGTGGTGCGGTCACAGAATACCAATCCATACATTGTGCCCAGCACTTAGATTTGATATATTCATAGTCTGGCACTCTTTACGACATAATACCCAATGCTCCTGGTAACCCCAATGCTTCCGCCACTCAGCACCCCGGAGTGCACGCTGACGGGATTGTCGGTGCAACCTCTAGGGCCGCTGTAAAACAACTTAGTGGTTCCATTGCCAAGATGGCAGTGGACCCCTCTACCAATATGACTGCTCTTCTTGCCACTGTGATAAACTCTGTGCAGTCTACACAAAATCCCAATGGTAAGAAAAAGAAGAGTAAGAAAGAGACCTCTCCTTCTGAGGAGCAGTCAACAAAGCAACCCAACCAAAAATAGAAGGTCACTGCGCTTACTACTGATGAAAATGATACACCTGCCAGAATTCCTTGCAAACTCTATGCTGAAGACCACGTAACCTGGCGTTGTCCATGTCTTCAAGAATGCACAGAGTACCTTGACAAAAGGGATACTGGTAAGACCCTCATTGTTTCGTAGGAATCCTTTTCCCACTCAGCAGCAGCAAAATCTTATTGCAAACCAACAACAACCCACGCCAGGGGGCAATGATGGTTCACAACATCCTTCAGCTGGTGAAGGATCTTCTACCATTTTCACATTTGAAACGGTAGAACTTGCCACAAGAGCCAAATCTTATGGAGCTCTTGTCACTCCTGCGGTAGAACCATCCTCAGGTCAAAACCCATCGCCGCCTACTGATTTTCATATCGAAAGGCCAGTTGACAACTTTGTAATTCGACCCCCAAAAGGGGCACTTCGACGCACAATGCACAATACATCTGCACATGCCACCCAACATTGCAACATTGTAGAGGATTTGGTGCAAGCATCGTCAGCTATGTCGGTGCTCGATGTATTACAAACATGCCCCACCCAACGGAAAGCTTTGCTTTTGGCTATCGGAGGTATTGACCCTATCGATTTCATCCTTGCTATTTTCAACATGGACAAGTGTAAACCTCCCCTTCCCCACCTGCTTGCATTTTAGGTGCATATCACTTCGAAAGGTAAAGGTATACACAGAACTATCATTGAAGAAGGTGCTCCAAATTGTGTCATGCCGGCTTCATGTTGGCTCGCCTTGGGTTCCCCAACACTATCCCCATCGTTGAACTCCCTTAAAGCTTTCAACGACTACACCTTTACCCCAAAAGGATACCTAGCCATTTTTCCCATCACTTTGTCTAGGAAAACAATAATGATGGACATAGAACTCATGGACAAGAAACTCAACTATAATCTGTTGCTGGGTCACAGTTGTACATATGCCATGATGGCCATCGTATTTACTATCCTTCGCATCATCGAATTTCCATTGGATGGAAAGGTTACTACAATAGATCAATTGTCTTTCTGCATCTCTGATTATTCACCATTACCAAGTGACTCTGTACCCCTAGTAGGAGATGGAACTGACAGTTACGTTAGTGTAGATATCGGTCAACTGAAGGCTTCTTACCTCATGGGGTTGTTTCCTCTTCAGCTACCTGAGGTTTCATAGATGGTCAATATTCTTTCATCTATTCCTCATGAATAGGCTGATCCATGTATCTTACCAGCTCCTTCAGACATTGACACATACGGAGAGAAAATGGCGTTGTCACTAGCTGAATCAGCCTACCAAGCCATTCAATTTGCATCTAAATCTCCGGCCACTTTTGTTTAGGCCAACGGTACCACTCCCCCTCCCATAACCACTCCTTTCGATCCACTCAATCAAGTCCTACATATAGACAAAACTATTAGAGATATCACGAGTTTAGAAGAACGACCTTGGGAGGATTCGCACCATCATGTTTTGATATCTAACTCGGACATGATACCTCTTCGCATCCTGTCACCTGACACACATGAAATCATTTCCTCACCATATACGGATATCCAACTTTTGGATTCAGAAGGAAATAGGGGCAATATTTCACAAACATTTCTCTCCGATATTTCTGTCATGACAAGCATCGTGGAAAACATATAGAGTGGAGCCAATCACAATCCTGAGGAAATTGTGAGCTTCACCTACCTGTTTAGGGACATCCGCAATGTTTTTCCTTGGTTTTATGAGGAAATGCATGGCATAGACCCTTCTAATGTCAAGCATGAGATCAAGAAGGACCAAGCATTCTTTTTATGGTATTTTTCCTTCTCGTTAATCTGAAAAATCCTTGAGTCTACTTCTTCAGGCTCGTTAAACTACCATGAAGAAGGTTGAGCATTCTTTTTATGGTATTTTTGTTGCTTAGTAATCCGAAAAAGCTCAAGTATCCTTCTTTGGGCTCGTTAAACAACTACAAAGATGAATAGAACACTTTTTGAGATATTCTATTGCTCTTTAAAACATATAAACATCTCTGAGTTTTTATCATTGAGCTCGTTAACTCTATGCAACGATAGTTAGAGAACTCTTTGTGATATTTTATTATTCTTTAAAAAAATATAAACATCTTTGAGTTTTCATCATTACGCTCATGAAATACATGCAACGATGCTATGAGAAACTACTTTTTTATATTTTTCCAGCTCATTAAACAAAAAAAGACCAAAGGAGCATTCTTTTTAGGCACTTTTTTCTCGCTCTTTAAAATGAAAAAATATCGAGCTATGTTTTTCGGCTCATTAAAATCAATAAAGATGACCCAAGTATTCTTTTAGGTACTTTTCTCACTCGTTAAACCAAAAAATCTCGAGTTTTTGTTACCGGGCGCGTTAAAAATATACGACAACAGCAAGAGGATTTTCTTTTTTGGGACCATTTCTCGCTCTTAAATCGAAAAATCCCCAAGTTTTTCCCCTCCTTCAAGCTTGTAAAACTATGAAAAAAGGATGAGTTGCTCTTTTCCCTCTTTTTCTCGCTCACTAAACTGAAAAAGATACCCTGAGTTTTCTTCATTTGGCTCATTAAAACTTTTGATGAAGGTATTGAGTTTGTCATTGTGTGACTCATTAAAAATTCATGATGAAAAACGAGTTTAGTCTGTCACCTCATACTCGTAAAAAAATGAGGTCGACATCTATTAAAACTAGGTTTCCTTTTACGGGGGTTCAATAGATTAACCCATGGAAAAGTAACCAATTCGGGTATACTATTAACCTTTTGTCGCACCAGGTTAACAACTATGACAAAGGGACCACCATGGAGTCTCTCTTTACGATCTTTTCAGACTCTCTAAATATGAAAAAACCACTAATTTGTCTAGTCTGGACTCTTTAAATTACACAGAAAATCAACGAGTTTGCATGCCTAGACTTATTAAACTAATCAGATAGGGCAAAGAGTCGTTCTTTTTCACGATCCTTTTCAGACTCTTTAAACATGAAAAGGTCGATGAGTTTACCCATATGGACTCATTAAATTAATTAGACGGGGAAAGTGGATAATAGAGCTATATTCCAAATTTGAAAGCATGGTTTGGTAGCAATCATTCCCTTGAACATGCCACTCCCTCAGATAAACCTTCATTTTGATGGCCTCTCAATATGGACCCTACCATTCTATGAGTTTTAGCCTATATACCCTGATGTAATTGCATCTCCGTATCCTAACACTCTGTAGTGTTCATGATTCTAGTGCTATCTCGTTAAAACCATTGTCGTGCCTTCTATTGTTCAAGGGTTCCCATTTGTTTCCTCTATCAACCGATCATACATATCCTTTCATCATGCCCTCCATTGTTTGGACCCAAATGCTCAAAATATTCCTCAAAAAACAAAATCATTCTTGTCCAGTTTCATGTCAACTGATGTAGGACATGTCATTGCCTACCTTTCGACAGGTTTCTTCCTATTGACTTCAACACTCTATCTAGGAAGATAACCCAGAAACACATTCAGTGCCTTGGTACTTGCAGACATTAGTGGTAGGTTACCTTGTGTTTGATCACGGGTTTTCATTGTTGGCTCCTGGTTAAATGATTCTACGAGTGTTCGATGACAAAGAGATCTTTCACACTCGTTAGTTTGCACTCTGCATCTTGGAGACCATCACCATTATCGGAGGCCTTCCTCGCATCTGTTAATGGTCTCCATTATTGATTGGTAATCAAATGATTTCGAGCATGTTCGATGTCAACACATCTTATCACATGTATCGATCTATGTTGTTCGATGAAGTGGAAATCAAGACCTTGGGTAGAGGCTTGCATCATTCAGCCTTGTTTCCTCTCCCAAGCTGCGGATATTGTTCTTTGTAGATAGCTATTTCAGAATGATCTATTATGACACTAAATCTACTTTGTGCTTATCGGCGGCCAGCGTTGTTATATCTCAGAAGAGAAAATTACTCTGACATAGCTACTGAGCATGGGAATGCCTGACCCAGGACATGATTTTAGCAGTTTATATATATGTATGTTGTTGTATCAAGTTTTCCCTTGCCACCCAAAGCTTCTCTCTCTAAAATTTTTTATAGAAAATTATAGTTTTAGTAAAGTATTTCAGCGATCATCTCTGCCTCTGATCTCACACTTTATGGGGCATTTTTTATAGGACAAAATGACCTCCTCATCAACTCAAAGGTGAAATATAGCATGGTTGAAGCAAACACCACAATTGTAGGCCTTGAATCTACACTAAGGTTTGTTTTGCACTGCTAACCTGCTTTATGAAGCTTGTTACCAAGCATAGAGGACCATTAGTCACCCTGCTAACTCAAGTTTTTAGACCAGGGGGAGCATTAGTGAAACTAAGAGATGTTCAATGGGTCAAGCCAACGAATCTGCTCACAAATATCTAGATATTTATCCCTAAATTTGCTCAATAAAAGCAGGGAAAGTCCCAAAAATCGAATTATTTGGGGAAATTCCAATCTAAGAATGAAGGCAAATGGGAAAAAGCTTGAAAATAAGGAAGGTTCATGGCTTTTTCCTTAATGAACTCTAGGAGGAGCTTGGTAACCCTAACTCGATTGCTACATAAGCAATGAGAGGGCCATTGTGAAAGGGGTCAGAGCATTTGAAAGGATAGCCCACTAAGCTATTGTGAACTGTCATAGACTTGAAGAAGTGAGGTGAGAGAGAGAGAGAGAGAGAGAGAGGAAGAAGGGGAAATGGAAGGCTGATACAACGGATGGTTGTAATCACTCTTCCATTATAAATACAAAACTATAGTTGTGTTCCCTACTCCATAGTGTCGGTAACATTTTTCATTGAGTTGTTCATTTTGATACTTGTCGAGTTGAGTAGTTTAAGTTGTATACAAGTATATGTTCATTGTGCATTCTTATATTAGTTTTCAATATTGTATGTTGTGATTGTGTTTGCCTTTCCTTTGTGCAGGAATTATCTTGGAGCCAGCTTTGAAGGATTTCTTCTTGGCTGCATAGCAATCTCCAAACAAATCTAGAAGGAGACTTGAGGTAATCCTCTTTCCATACTTTGTCAACTTATATTTGATAGATGAACATGTGTATAACTTGGTAGCTTATGTAGATAATCTTACAATTTTTCGAAGGTCTCGAGAAGCCCTTTAAGGGTAGTTTTCATTCTCCATACACTGTGCATATTACCCCATAGTAGTTCACCTTAAATTATCATACTGTTCCTGTAGTTCGTATGCCTCTATTTCCTGGCGTTGTATGTTGGGGTCCTCCTACAAGGATGTGAGGGCGTCAAAGGCTTGGTCCAACATACTGGTATAGTCCTACACTACCCATCCAATTTCTTCCAGTCTTGTTTGAATCACGCTAATGCACTACTCTCTAACTTCTGGAGGACTGGAAATTTGCGCCTTCAGCCACAGGTCAGCAATTTGGAGGTTCAACTGTAGCTTTACTCACATTGTTTGCTCACGTGCGCTTCGGACTCCACTTTCCAAACAGTGGATCTGCATCTTTGTTGGTAGGTCTATGGCGATGGACAAATCTAGGACTTGCCAGCATGCTTCATCAATTGTTTGCGCGATCTGCTAGTTTTGTGACACCAGTTCATCATGTTGCAGGCTGAGCTATTTAATGTTGATCTTCTGCTCACTCATCACCTAAATCGCGTGGCCTTCCCTGGCATGGAGCTCCGCTGTTATGCCATCCTACAATTTGTACAATGTGTCTCGTGGAAGGGCATCCAAATTAAGGTCAATTCCCTTGATCCTATTCATCATGGCTCTGTCATCCTCATTCTCCGCCATTAGCACTACTTCTGGTAGCACTATGGTGTTGGTCATCTTTGTGTGTCGTAGCTTCTCTACTGCTGATGTACCTACTGTGCCGTAGGTGGCTACGGTTCCTTCCTATGGGGGCCACCCCTTTAGTTCCTATAGCTATGCCCTTAGGGCCCCCAACACAATCTATTTCTCTGACATGGCTTCGTGGGGTGCTTCCTTAGTAACCTCATGAACCATGTTGCCGATATTGTAGAGGTCACCTTTTGTTAACGTGGTCGGGTCGATGGCCAATTTGGATGCCTTAACCTTTTTTCATGGACTCAATCTCTCCGTGGCACGCGGAATTTTCAGCTAGGTGGAAGTTGTGCCCGGGTCCATGCCTTCTTTTGTGTCCTCTACTCCCTATCTTGTAGACAAGCTCTGGCCCTCCTCATCCTGCATTGTGGTGGCCCCTGTTTCCTGCATTTCTATTGCTTCTTTGGTGGCCTTTGCCTACTCCGTGGCTACCCTTGCTGCCTCGCAGACAGCCCTTACCTCCATGACCTCTTTTTCATTGCGCCTTTTCTCTATGAATTTGGTGACCCCCCACTTGGCTTCATCCTTTTTCTTTTGTGTTGTTGTTCTATCCAACTCTGCCATATATGGGGCATGCCACTCAGGGGGCCATGAATCTAACACTTAAAAGATTGCATCCTCAATGGCGATGAAGGGGAGCTTGGTCCATTGCTACGTCGTGTCCTTATGCACCTTTATGTACACATTATGCATGTCCACCTTGAAGTCTGCAAATATTCGCAGACTATTGTACACTATGGGGGATAGGTGTGGTCATCTATTGATCCACATCTTGATGCTCACCTCCATAAGCACCCAGAAGATCTTAGTCTCGCGAATCTACTTTTTGTCCTTGGTAGCCCAGAGCGACACGTACTTTGCGGCCTCTGGTAGGTCCTGCTCAATGCTAGGGAACTAACTGTCCTCAGGCAATTCCCCTATTACTAGCAAAATGGACAATAGCAACCACTTATAGTGGAAGGTCTTACCCTCCTCCTGGGCTTCCTTTCAGTTAGTCAGGAACTCTTCGCAGAGGAACTCAGCGTAATTGAATTGGACCCCCTCTGCGCATTACTTGGCCAGCACAACTACCAGCGCTGGTACCTCATCATCGCAACATTTTCTCATTATCTTCCCGACCAGGAGTTCGTTGGCTATACGCACCCCTTTATCTTTAATGCTGCTAATTGCCTAACCCCTCTTTTTATTCTCCAGTTTGTATTTTTTCTTCATGGCCTCTGCGAGTGCCAAATCTCTTCTTTTTCCTGCTATCACCGTGGGGTCCTTTCCTTGATAGGGGAACTGGGAAATCCTATGGATGAGATCTATCGTGATGGGAATAGGCTCCTCCAGCCATAGGTACCCATCATGCACTAGGCAAAGCAACTTCCTAATGATGAAAATAGTGATAGGCACACAGTGAAAGTGTGGAAGCCACAACAGATGAAGTAATTCGGCCTTCTCCACGCTGCGCAGCCATTTCCACAGATTTAGTGTTGTGACTGAGCCCTCCATGCTCTGCTTCATGAGGCTCTCTATCTCTAAGTGTGGGAACTTTTCACTGTATGTGAGGTCCCAATCTTCAAAATTCATTATGGGAACGCACCCAAGGTGCGAGACCTCAAACACAATTCCATCGGGGAGTAGCGGGGTCTAGAGTGCACTCTTAGTGGCCTCCAAGTCCTTGGGTATCTTAGCTTTCCCTTTCCACAGAGGGACGTACTCGAGCAATTTCACTGCAGAGCACACCGGCTGGATGTCCTCTTCCATGTCTTTTGTTTCCTCTATCTCATTGAAAATAGCCTGTAGGTCCTCCTCCTCATCATCTGTCTCAATGGTGACAACCTTGCCCTTTTATTCCAATGAGAGTTTACCAAACTGTGGATTCCTTAGGGACATGCGAACTGGTCTCGCTCAGGGAAAATTTTAAGAACCCCCCTAAATTTACATGTATAATAAATGGGTGAATCTCCATGGTATATAGGAAAAATGGAAGGCGATTTTATCAATAATATGATATGTATATATAATTTTTTGGCGAATCTCTCACTAGGCATGGCGAATATTTCACTCAATTATAAAATCTTGTGTTTATTGAATACACAAATGAAATCATTGCATTTCTTTAAAATATCTTTTGAAATGAAAATTACCGAAATTACATATCGATAAACTACTGGGTGTAAGATAAAATTCACCCGTGCCATTCACAGAAAGCATGAGAAAATACCTAATACTATATATAAAACCAAGAAAAATTCAAACTCATCACTTCTAGGGACCTCATAACCACCCTTCCAATACACAAGTATGTTCATGTTTGCAATTAGAAAAATTACCCAAATTACAATATCTTTACTCCACTTCTAGGAACCTCGTAACCACCCTACCAATACACAGGTATGTTCCCGTTTGCAATTATAAAAATTACCCAAATTACAATCTGTTTACTCCAGCATATGTTGGAAAGTTATAGAAGGATGACTAGTGTAATCAATCCATTCCTTTTATCCCTGGATTTGTTTTAGTTTAAAACAGAAGTATACAAATATACTTATCCAATGTCTATGCTTTAACCATTCACCTTAAGATGTTTTTACAATATAATTTCCTAAGTCTATTTAATATCTTCATTATCATAAAAACCAACCTATATCCATCTTAACTCCACATCTACCAATCTTAGGGGGATGAAATCATTTATCCCTCTGAGCACTCGGTAGACCCAGAATTAAGATGGATCTAAGATAGAATTTCCCCTTTAAATAGTCTATGCTCGCATGAATACCATGG
>APFE030114044.1:0-31801 GCA_000404065.3 Pinus taeda | reverse complement strand
CCTGAACACTAATGGCACACCTCTTCCCAGTGGCCAACAGATAATTCAACCAGGAAAAAGTCAACCCGTTTATAAATCTTGAACTAGCATAACTTGTGAGGGTTCCAGAGTTCTGTTTTTGGGGGAAAAGTATTTTATCAGTTAACTGATTTTCAGGAATTAGATCAGAATTTCCTACCACTTCTCCCAGAGTTGTGTGCAACTGTCTCACCAAGGTGTGCTTGTTTTAAAATGATTACAGGCGCTATGAAATCACCAGAAACATGTTGCGCTGCGAAACTGCTGAAAAGGATTTATGTGCCTTCGGCAAACAATTGAACTGATGTGAACAATTTAGCACTTTTTCTTGAGTGATAACACTGTGTATGAGTCAAGGCCTCGCACTGTTATTATTTCTTTGGGTAATTCATTATACAGGATACTGGAGGTAGCCCCACCTACCACCTCCTCTTTGATCATTGCTAAGAAAGGTAGCAAGCTCATCTCATAGGACTAGGAAATTTATTTTCTTTCTAGTTCCCTCCCAAAGTAAAGGGAAGATCGTTGCCACGTCCATGACCCCCAAGAAGGGTTCCTCCATGCAACAGCAACAACAAAGAGATATGGTCATCACAAAGCACAAGAACAAATTCTCCTCACCCACAGGGGTACCACACAAGTTTCAGGTGGGTGATAAAGCTCGGTTACATCGGTATAAAGAATGGCTTACTGGAACCCATCATCAGCTCAGACGCCTCCAACATAGTCCTTACACCATTACCAAGGCTATGGGAAAAAATGCTTTAGAACACAGTGTTCCCTCATTCCTTCACTTGCACCAAGTGTTCAATGTGTACTGCCCTCAACCATGCTTCGCACCATTACAGGACACATCTAAGATTGCAGAACAACTCACCAGGGACCAAGTTCAACAGATGGAGGAACTCAATGTAATGGGGACCATTGCTTCCTAAGGGGGCAGGAATGATCCAGTGATGTTGGTGGCCACCTACCTATTCCACTTGGACCTCCACAATGGTCTCTTTTAGTTTTTCAATTTCCGTAATTGTAGCACAATTTACTATTTTAGCAGTTTTTCTGGTCTTGAACTTTCGGAGCTATTTTGAGGCCCTAAACAACGTTTTTTTGGGAAAATTGGGAGCAACATGGGTCATTGACCAATTCTTATCTTCCCAAAGTTATATTCCTCAAATAGATCTTTCTAACGAGCTATTGTACGCGTCAAACGGAGATTGAATGCCAAAGATACGACCCTAGGAAGTTGATGTACAAATTTACCCAAACGTGGCCTTGGCGTTTCATCTTATAGGGTTAGGTTTTTAGATGTTTAGGGTTTTCCATTGTTTCTCAACAATAAATAGACCTTCGAGCATCATTGTAACATAGTTCAGAGGCATGTAGCTTCCACATCTATTCTCAGAGATAAGCTACCATCGCCCTAGCTGGTTTATTTCCATTTCTGTTTGTAAGCATATTTCAGTATTTTAAATTAATAATATGAAGTATTATTTACGCTGCATATTTGTATTTATGGTTATCTCTGTATTTTATTGCGTTCCTGCTTAAATCCGGATCAGTGGTATCAGAGCGGTCTGCTTTTTCTCTGTTTTTCTTTGAATGTCCCCAATGTGGTCAGGATATAAGGAGTTAGGGCTTGAACTAGTCAAACCTTTGCAAGACCAGCCTCACAAATCTCGACGGCCTCCCATGGCGGATGAAAAGAAAGACGATGGGGCAAGACATCCTATCAAAATCTTGCTCGAAGAAGCCCTCGAGCGACAAAGGAGTGCGATGATGGATAGTTTTGCCCAGATCCTTCAACAGCTACCCAGAGGCGACTCATCGGCTTCCAGCAGCTACTCTGGAAACGCCACGACCTTTAAGGTACAAGTTAATTTTGAAATTCCCATCTTCGAGGGTCAGATAGATGCAGATGCCATAGATAAATGGTTAAATCTGCTAGATGGGTATTTTTTTGTTCATGATTTTTCCAGTCGGGAAAAGATTATTTTTTTCTTCTTAAAGCAGCCCCGCACGTCAAGGACTAGTGGGAAACCTACTGCAAGCAGAAGGATGAAAGTACGGGCTCACTATTTTTAGTCGCACCCATATGGAATTCATTTTGAGATGCCATTAAGGAGTAGTACTATCCTGTCAAAAGCTATGAGGACAAATACATAAAGTGGACCATGTTGCAACAAGGAAGGGACCAGGATGTGCTAGAGTTCACAAACATTTTTCATACCCTTCGCACACAGTTGGGTATCAAGGATTCTGAGCTGCATTTGGTACTCAAATACCGCGACTGCCTACATAGATACATCCAGGAAGATATGGAGTTCTTGAACATCTCCTTGCTCAACACGATGTACCACTACACTGTTAAAATTGAGAAAACGTTTAGACAGAAGAAGCAAGACTTTGGATCTGCAAATTCGAAGCAAGCGAAAGGCTTCCCCAAGTCATAGAACCAAGGACAAAGCCAATATGGGGCAACTCAAGACAACCCATTGAAGCCGCAGGAAAATAACAACACCACAAAGTCGAAGAAGGACACAAGAAAGTGATGTAAGTTCCACAGGAGTCCCACTCATAACACAAGAAAGTATCAGACCAAGCAGTCACTGGTGGCCAAGTTGAAGACTTCAGAATCAGATGCATGTTTTGACCCTGAGCCAAAACCCAACAAGGGAAATGGAAAAGAGAATCAGATCATTGATCCGGAGACCAGTGCCACTATTGCCACTGCCAAGAGCCAGAAGAATGAGCCCGAAGATCCAGAAGAGGGGGAGTGTCTTTTCCACTCACAGATGTGGGTGAAGGGTTCGCCGCTACAATTCATTGACGATAGTGGTAGCCAAAAGAACCTCATTTCAGCAGAGGTCATGAAGCAATTGGGCCTACTGACTACACCAAACCTGTAGTTGTACAGTATCGGGTGGCTTCACGAAGGACGAGATATCCAAGTTCGCCAGCAGTGCCACCTTCCCTACAACATTAAACTCTTCATAGGCTAGGTATTGTGTGATGTTACACCTATGGATGTTTTTGATGTATTATTAGGCCAACCATACTTGTGGAGGTGACATGCTATGTATGAGTCAAGGCCTTGCACTTTTATTATTTCTTTGGATAATTCATTATATAGGATACTGGAGGTAGCCCCACCTACCACCACTTCTTTGATCACTGCTAAGAAAGGCAACAAGCTCATCTCACAGACTAGGAAATTTATTTTCTATTTGGTTCGTTTCCAAAGTAAGGGGAAGATCATTGCCACATGATACATCCATGAACCCCAAGAAGGGTTCCTCCATGCAGCAGTCGTAGCAAAGAGATACAATCATGAAGAAACACAGGAACAACTTCTGCTCACCCACAGGGGTACCACACAAGTTTTAGGTGGGTGATAAAGCTTGGTTACATCGGCAGAAAGAATGGCTTACCAGAACCCATCAGAAGCTCAGATGCCTCCAACATGGTCCTTACACCATTACCAAGGCTATGGGAAACAATGCTTTGGAGCACAACGTTTTCTAATTCCTTCACCTACACCAAGTGTTCAATGTGTACCACCCTCAACCATGCTTCCCACCATTATTTGACACATCTAAGATTGCAAAAAAACTCACGAGGGACCAAGTTCAGCAGATGGAGGAACTCAATGCAAAGGGGAACATTGCTTCCTAAGGGGGGAGGAATGATCTAGGTGGATGTTGGTGGCCACCTACCTATCCCACTTGGACCCCCACAACTGTCTCTTTTATTTTTTCAGTTTCTGTAATTGTAGCGCAATTTACTATTTTAGCAGTTTTTCGGGTCCTGAACTTCTGGAGCCGTTTTGAGGCCCTAAAGAACATTTTTTGGGAAAACTGGGAGAAACTTGGGCTATGGACCAATGTTTCTCCTCCCAAAGTTATATTCCTTGGATAGATATTTCTAATGAGCTATTGTGCACATCAAACAAAGATCGGATGCCAAAGATACGACCTTGGGAAGTTGATTTACCAATTTACCCAAACAGGGCCCATAGTTTGGTGTTTCATCTTCTAGGGTTAGTTTTTTGGATGTTTAGGGTTTTCCATTGTTTCTCAACAATAAATAGGCCTTTGAGCCTCATTGTAACACAGTTCAGAGGCATGTAGCTGCCACATCTCTTCTCAGAGATAAGCTATCATCGCCCTAGCTGGTTTATTTCCATTTCTGTTTGTAAGCATATTTAATTATTCTACATTAATGAAATGAAGTATTATTTACATTGCATATTTGTATTTATGGTTATATCTATATTTTATTGCATTCCTTCTTAAATCCGGATCACTGCCATCCCTGATCATGTCATATCTATCTGACCTGTTATCACTGCGAGATATCCTACTGTATGCCCCATTAGTCCCATTCTCCTATCCATAGCTGATCCCTACCTCTGCAGTTCTGACAGACTCTAAAGAATTACTACATTGAGTTCTACTTGTTTCTTCTGTTCCTGCATGATTATGTAATTATTTGCTTTGTAAATCATTATTTCTTCCTTCAAACTCCTCAATGTGTCTGCTAAGTCAAAAGAGTGCCCAACACCATGCTTCTCATATGACTCATAGGGAGAATCTATGTAGTTTACCATCTTGTTACTCATCTTTGATCTATTCTTCCTGCAAGATGTATTATGTCAGCTAAACCCAATCATAAACAAACCAACATAACTTAGTATATTTCAAGGAGGATGTCTCGTCTACAAGACCGACCAAATTAGCACAATACATATATATAAACATAATCAGATCAACATATAAGTGTGTTTTTAGCCATTATCCATTTATCAATGCATGGATATGCTGACCACATATCATGATTTCGACCATCATCCAGCCAATGTATGCATAACAAGATATAGATATTGATACACATAATAGATGCATGACCGAGATACACTCACAACAAATACATTTAGCAACAAAACCATTGAATTTCACATGGTGACACCACTACAATCATGACCAATGCTATGCATACACAAAAGGAACATAGACCACCAGCACAAGGAACTATATGTAACTCACATGTACATATGACAACACATTCATCCAAGGGAAACAGAAACCAGACATCACCCAAGGAGAACAAAACCATGCTCCGATACCACTCTGTAAAACCCTCCTTCCACATCTACCCAAATAACTGGCCAACCAGGGTAAACATGTGATGAAGAGTTACTATGATATGATTCAAATCCCTATGTATTGGTTAAGCAAGTGTAAGCAATGGAACACAGATAACTTGACCTTCTACACCTGCAACAAAACCCTCATGAGCCATCCATCTGATCCAGGTGACTGGCCCCTTAGACAAACTAACATTTTACTACCTTAAAGCCTCACTCACTCCATTAACATGGGCATGCATGTGACTGGGACCCTCCAGTTGCTCCCACAACAAGGCATGCATGCAAATGCAAAATTTTCTAGGTAGTTCAGTGCCAGCGACTCTGAATTTTGTGCCACTTTTTCGAGGCCATGACTTAGGCCACTGCCCAAAAATCCATGAAACTTTGAGAAATGAAAACAACATAGAAACAATGATACATATGTAAATAATTGAACAATGATTTGACTATACCCCTACTAGCCATGACACACATTTCGTCAAACATGTCATAAATATGAATTCTACAAATTTGAACAACAGATCTAAGAAAATGGGTCTCATACTTATCTGACAATCAATAAGAAGAATTGATGCCTCGTCACAATAAATAGATTACCATCTATTAAGCCATATATTCATTGTACATTCAGTTATTATCCAAGACATGATGGGATCCATACATGATCACTTTCATAAAACTCACTCATAACCAGCATATAATCAACAGAAATATCAAGGATATAACAACCATATAAACCACATATAAGCAAGTATATTTACCCATAGAATACCAAGTATAATGACCTATTAATAATGAATACAAAGGCTAACTAGGTTGGGGACTTCTAAGTTCCATCTGACCATAGATTGGCTGAACCAAATCTCTCTTCAACCAATTACCCCTATGCCATATTCCAAGCATGAATGCGGGATCTCATAGAAGAAATCCATCAAAACCAAACCAGGGCTTCCAAAGGCCTAACCACCTCAACCCTCAACCAATGATTACACCTCATGGTCGGACAACACTAACCATCACCTGATTGGTCTTTACCCAAGCTATCCAGGGTTCCAAACCATTTGTTCCAACCAAGGCTCTAAGACTAGTAACTCAACCAACAATTTATGTTGGGTTATAGAGTGTTTGTCCAATCAAGGCTCTAGGACTAGTAACTCAACCCACCAAGGGCTCCAAAGTGTTTGTCCAAACAAGGCTCTCGGAATAATAACATAACCCAAGCTTTTACAGGGCTCCATATCATTTGTCCAACCAAGTCTCCAAGAACTAATAACTCAACCGATAGCTAAAGGAACATGAGAAACAACTAGAAAAAAGAAGAAGGAAAGATTCCCACAACACCATGGCTATCTAGGAAATGGAAAGGCTAGGAAAAACCACTATGAATCCAGGAAATCCTCCATGCTAATGATAGATCATGGACAAGAAACCACATGAATATGCCATGCATGCCAAAGGCTAGTAAGGAAATCATACATGCAACTCAGTACCTATAAGCGAAACCTGATGTAGCTGTTGATCCTAATGTCCTCTTGCACTTTCCTGCCTTTCCTTTGCCTTCTTGCTTCAAATACCAAGTATACCACACTCCTCCAAGATTCCTCCAATAAAAATCTAGGTATCCAAGAGTATGAGAGAAAGAGAGAATAGAAAAATAGCTCCCAAACTGAACTGAAAAAAAGTCTGTGAACTGATCCTCATAAGCCTTTTTATTAATGAGGCCTATAATTTCTTCATTTTCCATTATTTTCCTTCATTTTCATCCTCACATGCAACCTGTGACCTTTCACCTTCCTTTTCTCCTATTTTCCATTGCTTTCATAAATAAATGCCAATAAATCCCACTTTTCCTTTCCAAAGCCTTTGTCATTGCCTTTGCGTATTTACATAGCCATAATAAACCAAATAAACACCCACACTAGGAATTTTTTCCCAAAATTCATCTTGGAATACATGTCTCATGACTATGGTTATTATTTTCCCTTTATTATCTTTTATTACATGGATTTTTGACCAGGGTTGTTACACTAACAAATTTGGTTCACAAGTCCTGATAAAAAAATCACAAACTTTCTTATTAAGATATTCCTTTTCACCATTTCTAAGATAACAGGTTCATCTTCATTGCATCAGGCCTCAATACCAGCTATGTTATTAATAGGAGAATGACTAAAAATAGTAGTATATGACTGGTACACAATGCTCCTAGTTAACATGAAGAAACAACTGACATTAGTGAGACAGGGGAAGATAAAGAACTTCAACTATGGCACTATCCTATGCCCATTTTCCTTTGAGCGGATTCTTGTGCTACTACCCAAAGCAACATCTACCATCACCATCCTAGAGATACAAGGATGGCTAGATGGGAAGATCTTATCAAGTGACTTGGCTGAGATGAAGTCACTGAGGCAGCCTTTGATGACGAGTTCTTCCACTGGTGGGAGCAACAGGTTGTGGCCAGAGAGGATTACCTGTATGCCAGACAAAATTGGTGACTCTTCTGGGGAATACCATCAAGTATTTCCTAGAAGTGTTGTTTTGCTTTGATATGGGTTTAGTTTGTTGTTTCTTGTTTTTTCTAGCCTTCTTAGGTTTGAAGTAATTTGGTAATTCAACCTAATCTTTTATATATGGGCTTTCTTTTTATTTTTTCCAGAGTTTTCCATTCATATGTGCTTTTCCTTGTAAACAGTCACATATATACATAGTTTATTCCAAAGAAAATTGTGTATACATGTGTTTCTTCAGACACAATCATGTATACACATGCGACTGTATTTAAAAATTCATGTATAGATCTGAAAAACTAATTTTTTCATTTCTGGATTTTGCCAAGGTCTTGACCAAGTTTCTTTATGATTTTTTTGATGTTTATGGAACTTAGAACCACCTTGATGTGTGTTTTTGATGGTGTCTTTCATCTTGTTTGAGAAATTCCTATGTCAAACTAGGGTTTGTAGTATTTAAGTTTGTAGGGCTATAGCAAGCCTAGATAGATGACCTCCACAAGCTCCACTGTGGCATCCATTTAAAACAGACTCAACTTCTTCTAAGGTTAAACAATGTTTAAGGATTAATTCAATCCTGTTGTGTACCTCTGAGATAGTAGTTCGTCAGGCTACCAATGCCAAAGGATATAAAATAATTATTTTTGGGGTTTTTGGTTTTAATTTTGGAAGACCAATGAAAGAAGACAAATGTAGGATTGAAGTACTTAATCCCTTGGGATATATTAATACTTCAGCAAAGGGCTGCTATAAAGCCTTACACAGTGATATAGATCAAAATAGTAGTGAGTAGAAGACAACAAAAAGTATGACTATCACAGTTTCTAGACTGTAAAACAGAACAATCATAAGTTGGAAAACCTTTTGAATTACATTCAAAAGATTCAAGGAAGTATACTTAAGCTTACACAAGATGTTGATGATTTATGATTAGAGGGGATTTAGAGGCACAAACAGTTGCATTGATCCATTCTATTAATAGAAGATCAATTCAGGAGCTTATAGGAATCAATTGGTACTCTAATTGTTCCT
The DNA here is from genome assembly GCA_000404065.3 of Pinus taeda. NCBI lineage: Eukaryota > Viridiplantae > Streptophyta > Pinopsida > Pinales > Pinaceae > Pinus > Pinus taeda. The sequence continues at coordinate 23,095 of APFE030114044.1, read as the reverse complement.
ACCTAGATATCTCTGCAAGTCATAAGAATATTAAGAAAACACATAATGATTGAAGACAGGAAAAACTTATAGGATAACACAAACTGTGTAAAACCAGATTCAGAATCCTTTGTTTTGTATTAAGGCCCCAGAAATATTGAGTACAACAAGTATCTACAAAATCTTCCTTCAAAGGTGACTTTTAGGTTCAAAGTGGAACCAACAGTCACAAATTTATAGAAATGCTATGAATCTTGAACTCCGAACCCATAACATCTCAAAAAGAGAGTTATTTATACAATAATAAAACTACAAATATCTTAAAATTGTTTAAGATTTATTTAAGGAAAGGAAAATATCTTCATGGCAAGAAGATAGGGGCAGCTATTGAACTGTTACTTGTTGTCCCCTTTTGTTCATGCTATGCTGGCTTTCATTGTCTGATATTTTTCCCTTTTAGCTGATTTGTTGTTTGTATATTCTACGATGGTAGATTGCTTCATTTAATTCTTTCATCCAATACTCTTTAAACTCTGTAAAATATGCTTTAACCTCGCTGAGTGATTATGACTGCGCATTCCAGTTTTAACTGTTATTTTTTTAAGTAGATCTTCATATTTATTTTCAAATGTTACACAGGATTTTTGCTTTAAAAACTTGGAACATCGATCATCTTACTTGCAAAACACAACACTTATTAAAAAAAATATGGTGGCTGAGGGTCTTTAATGGCTCTACCAAGCTTGAAAGACTATTGGAGGAGTTTGGGGCATATCGAAGGCTAAATGATGGCTACAATGGCCTCAGAGGCTTATTGGAGGCTGCGTTGTGTTAAAACAAGAAAAGAGAGCAAATGGTGTTTTCTATGTTAAATGGAAAAAACAATCTTCTTTTTAACCATCAGGTGAAAAAATGAACAGTGACAGAGAGAGTATGGAGGGATTAATAAAGGTGGGAATGGCATAATCATGGTTAAAACCCAGATTAGGGGTGAAATGGAGGTTTTAGGTCATTTCTGCATTTAAATCGAAAAACGATTTAACACAAGAAACCTTCACAAAACACAATTATACAGACTTGAAATTTTAATGGAATTTGGCGGATAATGATATTGGGTCCGGGCCCATATTGGCTATAGCAATCAGAGTAGGAAAGGGGTAGGCCCATTACAAAGGACCGCGATAGAGGCCAAACGAGATATAGCTTTGAACCACAATATATATTTCGTCGAGTCCGTATCCCCATCGCAATCGGAGATTGCAGTGGGTAAAGGTTGTGGTATAGCAGGACTTTGAATAAGAGCGAATGCGATATGAGTGGATGTGATATAAACGGATGTGATATAACAATGAACTGTGGTATATGTATGATTCGGGTCCGAGTCTGCCATCACATATCGTAATGCGGGGGTGTATACATGTTCAAAGGGTTCATTGATCCCGCCGATACGATATATATGAAATACATAGTTTTTAAAATAAAACTATGATATATGCATATTTTAAAGGCCCGTAGCTCCACTGATTTGCGATTGTGATATTTTTATATAATGCATAGTTTCTAATGAAACTAAAGGGTTTTCGGATATTATATTAAAGGAACTATATAATACGGGAAAATGGGAATTCTAAGGATTTAATACATAAATTAATGTTAATATGAAAATATGAGTGGAAGGGAAAATTTCATGTGAAAAGGGGAATTATATGGTAAGAAGGGATTTTTTGTGATGTTTTACTTTTCCTAGGTAAAAAGGGTTTTTACCATAGGAAAAGGGGTTCTTATGGAACGAATGATAATGAATATATGAAGGGGAAGTTAGAAAATATATGAATAAATGGAGATGAATGGGAAGTTAATTAATCAATCTGTAGACCTTCATTTCCCTTGTATAATTGCCTTATGAGCATAGAAACATTTCAAATATTCTATTTAATCAGAACCAAAAAATTCTACGACAAATCCCTCAACGATACAAAGCATCACTGGTAATAACATAATTTTTGGCTAGGTGATGCAATTTTCTAAGTTCATCCTTCAAAAAAGCTAGAGGAAACTTCGAAACCTAGAGATATAATATGGTGTATCCATGCCAAGGATATTGTGAAGAAATGAGGAAGATATGTTCATTAGCGAATCATAAAAAACATCTTCTTCACAAGACAACTCTCAGATCAATTCTGAAAACACTAAAGGTTTTTTACACTTGGTAGACATGAATTCAAGATCAAATTCGTATAAGATAACAATCCATTTGTTATATTTCCCCCGAATCAATTTCCTATTGAGGACAAACTGAAATGGGTTGACATTGAACAACACAAAAAATTTTCTACGAAGAATATAATGATGAAGTCACTCGACAACGTTAACTGCTGCCAAAGTTATCGAAGTTCAAGACTGACTAAGCCACGAATCAAATAGTAAACCACATGCTTTCTAAGAGCATGGTCCTCTTGAACCGGAACCATCCGAATGGTTGATTCTACTGCAACGAGATATAAAAGAAAATATATGCTATAATCAGGTGGAACCAATAGAGGAGTAGAGGTCAATGCCTTTTTGAAAGCATCAAAGGAGTGCTGAGTGAAATCATCCCAAACAAATGGAACTCCTTTCTTCAGCAATCACATAAATCCTTTTGTGATCTCGACTTAATTTACGATAAATCTCCATAAGAAATTGGCCTTACCTTGGAGACTCTGTAGTTGACAACTGTTGACGGGGGAGGCAACTGAAGTATCACCTCAACCTTGAAGGGATCAACATGAATCCATTCATAGCATACTATTAACTTGTTGTAGCAGCTACAACCACCCTCCAAAATATTTCTGTCTATTTGTTTTGAAGCCTCCCTCCTTGAAATCGTAGCATCTATCCCACATTTATTAGGTACTTGTGTCTATTTTATTTCATTCATCTCTTAAAAACTTGTGTTCACTCACTTGTCCTGTCGGTCAACCAAAAGCTTACCCAGCACTTGGTTCACACCCGGTCAATAGGCTATCGCGAAAAACTGCGCAATCCTCTAGGGTAGTCTATCTTCCCCTCAGAAATTGCACAACAAAGCCTAGGAGCTACTCCACACCAAAAAATTTCACAGAGAAGGCCAACCTGCCTTGCTCCAAAAAATTTCACAGAGAAGGCCAGCAAGCCTTGCTCCGGAAAATTGCACAGAGCAGGCTAGCTGACAATGTTCTCCATGATTGCGCAAAGAAGGCCTAGCTAGCAACACTTCTCCAAAAAAATGTGTAGAGAAGGCCATCAAAACTTCTATGGAAAATTAAGCAGAGCTAGCCAGCTAACTAGGGCCACTCAACCCAAAAATAATGAAATTGTTTTCCCTCAGTGGTTCTCTGTCGCATGCACTGACAGATTGCCTAGTTCCCTCCATAACTATGAAATCCTTCCTTGCATGTCGAGAAAAGTTTCCCAAAAAAGCAAAAAGAAAAAAAAGTGAAAAAGCATCCCTAGATTTTAGGAATCTATTTTTAGCAGTGGAGTTACATGCAAAGTCGATTTTAGAAACTCCCCACCAAGTGTCATCTTTTCCTAGATTTGTGGCATGTGCATCCTAAGCCCTAATTTCTCCAAATCTATTTAAATGATGCCTCATAGCTCATTCGTCACATTCAATATTGGAGATCTGGCATTCCCAAGGCATCTAGGAACCTTCGACAAAGTCAACAAAACTTTTCTGGGTAAGTTTTATTTTCATGTCTTTTGTCGCTTTTTCTGTCCCTTGTTTTATTGAACGACCATTGGCATTTTAATGTGTTTTATCTTGTAGAAGTGTTGTTTCAAGTTTTGCATTACCTTTCCTTAGTGTGACATGCATAACATTGTTTCTACACTAATAGTCGCCATTGTGATGAGTCTCTTCATGAGATTCATGGTTTTTCTGTTTGACTAATTTTTTACACTTGCTTGAATTATATACATGTCTATTCACTCATATCTACACCAACTTTACACACACACTTAGTGCTTCACATTTTCAGGTCTCTATTGGGCAGATCTAGGCTTTCTTGGCCCAGATCGTTTCTCTCCTAGCATGCTCTGTGCATTGCTAGAAGTCAAGGCTTTGCCTTGCCTCCAGGAATTGCGAAGAGAATTCCCACATTAGCTCCCAGTTGTGCTTTGTGCAATCCTGGGAGGTAGTGTACCAGTCCTACCCACTAGAACCATGAAATGCGTAGTTCTAACTAGGAACTCAACCTGACTATTCTACACATTGTGCAGTTTTAGTCAACAGTCAGCCTTACTGGATTGTGCATTGCGAAGTTCCAATCAGAAGTCACCAATTTGTTGCTTGATTTATTCTTGAGTTGCTTGATGTTTTTTAGATGACATTGTCTTGCTGTGAGTGTCTTCTTTGTCTCTAGGTACCATGGGTTTCTAAGCAACTTCTCAAAAGTACATGTATACTGGCCTAAAAGAGAGTTGGATCAAAAGATAGTTGAAAGCAATACTTGAGATGTGGTTGAGCATGGGTCTATGAGCTTTCCTATGTACAAAAACACACACATGTTCATTCAGAAAGACATCAATATCACATGGAAAGGCATCAACACTATTCTTGCAGGCATCTTTGAGGAGAATTTGGAGGACCGACAAGTCTATGTAAACATCCATAATTCGTGATTATACAAGGTTGCATGCAAGTATCATGTATTCCCTTGTGCAGATGTGATCCACTGGATTGTCTCACACACTGATTCTGAGATGATGATACTGAGTAGTGCTAGTGGAGTAGAGATTGATTCCTTTAGGACATAATATTATCGATAGATGTACCATTTTCCACTTCCGGTGAGTAGGATGAATGCATCATTCCCACTCCCAAAAACAACATGAATACAAGAGACATCTTGAAGTGTTGGATAAGGGAGCGAGCAAAGTTCAGGACGACACCCAACTAGGTATACAAGACGAAGACACTCAGGATGGCTTACCAATTCTTGGTCATCTTCACATGTCGTTTATATGGCCAAGGGAGTACAAAGACCTTCCCACAAAGTTGGGTTGCTATGTTGGATTACCTAACAAGTGAAGGAAAACTATTCAATTGGTCTGACATGTTGGCTTTCCAACTGAAAGTGCATGTATCCAATGCCCGGAGTCCAACCAAGGATCAACAAGAAAGATTCTTCATGTCTGCCTACCTGCTCGATGCAATATGTGCCTACCCACAGTTTCCTGGCATGGGTTGGGCATGGACACCTTTAGAGAATGTTGTGAACGTATATTGCAAGTTGCTCTAAGACTGCAGCTACTGAGGAGTCATGGATAGACTAACTGGCCACTTCATAACCCCATTGTACACGATGATCTTTGAGCAAGATACACCTTGCATGGCCTAGGCAACAATGGAGGCATTGCTGAACATTATAGATTGGTACGCCTCACCTGATGGCACCTTCATCAGGATGTACAACGCTGAGAAATCTCTACATGTGCTATTGAGGTTTTTCATGGACAAGCTAGTAATGTAGGAGGTTGCATACCACATCTCAATAGGATTTTCAGCTAGATTGTATAGGAAGAATAAGGCACCATGGCCTATGCTTCCTTTGAGAATTGGGTTTTACGCAACCTTGAGTTTGAAATAAGTGGATGCCGAGGTTGAGGACATCAAGAAGCTTAAGTTTAGCACCAAGAGTTTCAATATGTATGATCCACATGGCTTATGCATGGACCACTGTGCGAGAGTATACTATTCCTGGATCCATGGAACCTATCATTGGCCAGAGGAAGACCCATGGAGAGATTGTTATAACTCCTCCAGGCTCAATGAACCGGTCAACATGGCAACAAAGTGTTAGTAGCATTGAAGGCAACAACACCACAGGGAGCAACAACAATAATAGTAGCAAGAAGAAAGCTTGTGCAAGACAAAGACAAGAGGAATATTGTTGAAGGCATAGAGATGCAGAAAATTTACAAGTTTAAGGAAGAACCACTTGTGCAAAGAGTAGCTTTGGAGATATATGCAAAAAGGTGACAACGCAACAGGAGAATAGCATAAAGAAAGAGGGAGAAGAAAATACTGGAAGAAGCAGAGAGGAAGTTGCAAGAAGTATATAAGAAGCTAAAAGAAGATCAAGAGTTCCACAGAAGAGAGAAGAAATCAAAACATGAATAGGAATAGGAACGTGAGGAATTTCAAGGCACACAGACAATGTAGACTGCACCAATACAGGTTGAAGACTTTGAAACAACAACATATGAGGAATAGGGTGAGCAGCAGTAGGAACGTGAACTTACACTAGGGGATGAATCGATAGTAGAACAAATGGACATGGAGATGGAGTAGTCTGAATAGGATCATGACACCAACCTCATGCCAAAAGCAATTGAGGTCATCCCACAGGCTTCACCAGCTCCAACAGCAGAGCAAGTCCGGAGTTAAGAAGGGGATACCATTCTCCTTGAGGATAATTTGGGAATAGATGTGTACAACATAACCTTTGATGAGTCACATCACAAAGTTGTATAAGAACATAGAGCACACACCTTAGATGAGCATGCATCACTTGTGCACTTTGAAGAATGGGTGATTGTGTCAGATGTATGAAGACATCTAACTTCCTTGGACGATGCTAAAAAGGCTTATGTCGAAGCCACAAGCTTGAGAGTTAAGTTCTTGATAGCAGAAAATGAGTGCATGGCTAAAGAGTGGCAAGAATCTAGGCAGAGAGAGGAAAAATAAATGGGATCTGCCAGGGAAGAGATGAAGAAAGCAATACTTGCTGAAGTATTGGCTATTGAGACAATCACGTGGAGACTATATGTTAGATTGGTCACCATGCACAAGGAAATTTTCCATCTACAATTTCATTAGCAATGTTGCACCAAGATAGTGCGAACACTCACAAATATACATGTTATCGTTAATCATATACAGACATGGACAATGAGGTACAAGGAGCCCCACTTCACTTGTACAGGATGATGAAGCTCCAGTTAGAGTTGGATAAATCAAGCATCCAGAGTCTAATTAGGGACTATGAGGAACTCCTGTTGCTCATCACCAGTGGTGAGGCTTCGTATGCATGGTTGTTCAGAAGTTTGGATGTTGTGGTGAGAAATTATGGCACCCTGTCGATTGGTACCCTCACCGAGGCCAAAGAGAAGAACCAAGTTAGACTGGAACTTGATGCTTACTTTTATCAATTGATTCTCGTAGCCACGAGCATATATTTTCAAGTGAACATAGATAACATGCAGATGTACATTATCAGTCCGACCTTGCTCAGGACTAAGCTGCGCATGTTACAAGACAAGTTGGGCAGAGGTTCTAAGTTATTATACTTGGAAGCAATGGAGGAAAGAGTTCATTTTCATAAATACATCATCAAGGAGTACGTGAACACCATTGCGCACTATAAAGCATGACATTAGTTTGTCATCGAGGATCACGGAGAGTAGGTTGATGAATTGGCCTTTCCACAACCATTTGAGTCTTAGTGTTGTCTTGTCTAGCTGACTCAAGCCATTTTTGTCCCACATGCGTATATGTGGAAAATGTATCATTTTGTAAACATGATGTAAAGTGAAATTCCAAGTGTCATTAGTGTAAAGCAAACAATCATGTGTGATGTAAAGAGTTATGTAATGAAGTTGAATAAGCATGAGGGAAGTCCAAGAGTCACAAAGTGGAATGTCAAGGGCCACCCCACCCTTTGTTATAAACAGAACCTCATAACTCATAGAACAAGGATTTTGGGATCCAAGTTTTTGCTAGGAAGTCCTTAGAGAGGGCTTGGAGAGTATTGTGATGAGCCTTGGCTTCTCCACAGTGCAGAGTGAGTACGTCTCTTTGGAGGAGCAGGTGGTGTTGACTGTAACGTTCCACTATTGGGGTTAGTGGTTGTCATGGTTGTATGTATGGATGGAACTTTCACTTTTATATAATATAACAAAGCCAACACATTTCATGCATGTGTTGTTATTATAGTTCGACTATTCTAGTTACTTTAACAATTTATGTAGTTTTAACTTATGCATTTATGTATGGACTATTTTGTATGTGATTTTATGAATCTTATTGAGGCGTGTTGTTGGTCTAAATCATCACTTTGAATTGTCGACTATTCTGATTTCTAGTTTGTGATGTCATTCAACTTATGTGTTCCTTTCAGGATGTGTAATATTTCAAGATTCTAAGGGATAAGTTCTTTTCCCCCTCCGTTTGTCAGAACCTCCCCATGCATCTCTCCTAACTCACTGCAATGTCACACGCTTCCGATAAGGATATCTTGCTTACTATGTGTGCTATTGTAGTCAAGGCATAACTTTACTACCCACTGCTGGGACTCCTAATCCAAATGGTCTTAGGTCTAGTTTGGACTTCTTACTAGGGAGATCCCCAAACATGTTGGCAGGTCCAACACCGTCAACATTTCTAGTGCTAGAAGGAGGGCTAGATGACAAGTTAAGTCCTCAAAGTATATTTTGAATCTTCGCACATCTATCATGAATTTTGTTAGAATTATTCCTCTGAGATGTATGTCTTATGGAAATGATTTTGATGTCTCAAAGGAGTTCTATAATCTCTTGTGATGAAACACATATGAAGGTGAAGGCAGAACGAACTGGCATAGACACAGTGTTGTATTTGTGCATCTCTGTGATACCTACAAATCCATGAGGATTATGTGATATACACACTGTCATAGTCATTCTTTGAGGGAACCCATTGCAATGTCTTGTTACACTGCCTGATAAATCCATTCACTCTTTTAGTCACTTTGTTACATAGTTATCTAATCCTTTCAATCATTTTAATCGTAAGAACTTAACAAAAAAGTTCTGGAATTACGGAAAGCTCTTGATGAATCCTTGTTGCAATTTTGGGATCTCTTTCATAATCTCATATTTCAATTAACAGAGGATGAAATTGATTGGAAATTTCTTCGTGAAATATTTCAGTATCTTCAAAACATATCTAAAAATCCACGTGTTAGAATCATTTAAACCCATCCCCGCATACCTCAGTGTTAGAGCTGCTAAATCCAAGGTGGACAAGGTTTCTATCACAAGTGACTATCCATCCTCATCTCATCAAACAACTCTGTCCTAGAAGTGCAAGGTGGGAGAAGGTGCACACCCATCTATTAAACTGTCACATCCTCCCACCCCACTTGCTCTTGATGTCGGTGTAGATTTGGCTTGCAAGACTATTAGTTGTCACTTGGACTTCTTTACTCAACCTCTGTCCCCATGTTCTATTGATCCTTCATATTGTGCTATGCTGTGTTCTCCCATTTCGGACTCCACACTTGTTGTTCATGAGGATCAAGTTATTGATGAAGTTGGTGTTGAGCAGCCCACCTACACTATTATTTATGATGAGTGTGTGTGGGAATTAGAAAAAGAACCTGCTGTCAAGGATGACCTCCCCCTTTCCGCACCTCATTTGATTTTTCCTTACATATTTGGTATCTTGCCATTGTTAATTTTCCATGCAAGACTTCATTCTCAGATGTATCTACTTCCGATCATTCACAGAATACACCAGATGTCAATCTATCATTTCATAGTTGAGAGGAAAAATCTATGTTTACAAATCCACTCAATATTTCATCTATCATTTCCAGAAACGCAAAGGGTGAATATTCTTGCTTCTCATCAACCCCTCTGTATGATTCATCAGATCATGAGGATAACAATGAATTTTTTGAATTTTCTGATTGTGGTTGTCGTGATCTCTTTTCTCCATTTGATCATGATGTTGATTCATTCATTGTCGATCTTTATAAGTCACTTGTCTTCAATGATATATTTGCCGATGAAGTGGAAAACCCACAGGCTTTCGAGGCACTTTAGCTCGAGATGATGGTTATGTCAGGACCTCGCTATCTTAAGGTTGATTCCATTTTAGACCATAAATATATTGGAACACCAAACACTCCTCATCACTCTCCTATTTACATTCAAGATTAATCTAGTTCATATATATCACATCCTCCACTAGATTCAGATGATCCCATTTCTCATGCATTGGAGGAATCATACAGAGTGAACACTGTTGCTAAACATAAGTTGTCTTTCTTTCTCATGTTTTCTCATTTGTCATGGTCAAAAGAGTGTACATGCTTATCGCCTATGCATAGTGTGCTGCATAACCATGATATTTCCACAGAATGTTTATCTTACACTTTTTTTCTTTTATTTTATGTGGACATTTTAAAACTCGGAGTGTGTTGGTCTTCACGGTTATAATTCTCTTTTTTCTCCTTTACACACTTACCTTTCTCGTAAACCATGCCTTCACCATTATGGGTCAACCAATGTGCCAATGGCTACTTTGGAAATATCGCTTTACATGAAGAGGCCCATGCACTGTTTAGTTTAGGAGTAGGAGTAGTGTTTGCTTTCTTATTTTTCTTTGTTTGCATGCATGATTTGTTTGCTTTGTTTGCGTTTCTTGTTTGTTTTCTCTTCTTTCTTGCTTTGCTTTCATTTACTCATGTCCTTTTCTTTATCTTTTGTTTGCTTGTTTTTCACCCATAGGTTTAGTTCATATGAAACCATGTGTGGTTCTCGAGACAAGCAAGGTAAAGTGCAAGAGGACATGTACAACTACCAACACATGGTTATATGTTATCCTCTCTCTTTATGAAGAGATTGTTGTCTTCAATCGATGATACCTTGATCGAAAATACATTCTGTTCAGAGTGAGTCATGGTGAAAACACAACATTTGCACCTTAACTAGTACTGCCTACTCTAATAAGTTCCTTTGGGCTAACCCTTGTCAGCTCAGTCAAGTAGAGTAAGGTGAGGGGAAAACCTTAATAAGTATTATCTGAGGTATATATAAAATACTTCTCTGAAGGGACAACCTCTTTTGCTCTCAATAATTCGAGATCCCTCTTCCACCTCTGAAATAAATAAGTGCCTATGCATAGTTCTTTGAAAAATAAAAAGTTAAAAATTTAAAAAAAAGTAAGGCGAAAGAAGGAAAGGCTTCTTGCATAGAGAAGTGACGCAAGTAACCTCTCCGGGGTACTGACCATGCTCACTTGGAGCAAAATGATGCTTGTGTTCCTGCGTGACTCTTTCGAGGTACTGTCCAGGCCTGCTGGTAGCAAAGTAACACCGGAGATGAAACTAAGACTCTGACATCTATACTACATGTGCACCAATATACCCCTCATCCATAATCGAAACAAGTTAGTTGACTTGGCTTGGTATGTGTTCTAACTGATTAATAGAATGTCAGGGACTATATCTTTAACTCAATCTTAGTGTCAAAGCCATGGCAATCAAAGAATCCAATAATACTTTCGTAGGAGTTAGAATCACTTTTCACGAACAAGGTCCATACAGAGAGTTGGTGTTCTACCAGTGTGTCACCAATGTTGTAGCGGCTATAACCAACCTCTAAAATTTTTCCTTCACTTCATTTTGGAGCCTCCCTCCTCAAAATCATAGCAGATATCATGCACTAATCAGGTACTTGTGTCTATTTGATTTCATGCATCTTTTAACATCTTGCGTTCACTCACTTGTCCCGTTGATCAACCACAAGTTGACCCACCACTTGGTTCAAACTTGGTCAACGGGTTGTCAGGAAAAACTATGCAATCCTGGAGGGAACTTTGTCTTCCCCTCAAAATTGTTTAGAGTAGCCCAACAACTGTCCTACACTCAAAAATTTTGCGGAGCAGGCCAAAGTGCCTTTCTCTAGAAAATTGTGCAGAGCAGTCCAACCACCCTTGCTTTGGAAAATTGCGTAGAGTAGGTGAGCCATCATTGCTCTCCAGAATTGTGTAAAGTAGACTTGACGATCAACACTGCTCCAGAAAAATACATAGAGAATGGCAACAACACTCTATGGAAAATTTCACAGAGCTGGTAAGCCACCCATGACCAGTCAGCCCATAAACAACACATAAGTTTTCCCTCAGTGGCTCTCCATTGCATGTGCTGGTAGGTTGCTAAATTCCCTCCAGAAATGTGCAATCCTTCCTTGCATGTTGGGCATATTTTCTCAGAAAAGAAAAAGTAAAAAAAGTGAAAAAGCATCCCTATATTTTAGGGATCTATTTTTAGTAGTGGGAGTTACATGAAAAGTTGATTTTAGAAACTCCCCGCCAAGTGTCATGTTTTTCCTAGATGTGTGGCATGGATGCCACAAACCCTAGTTTTACAAAATCTATTTAAATTATGCCTCAGAAATCATTCCTCACATTTGATCTTGGATCTTTGGCATTCCCGAGGCATCTAGGAACATTCGTCACAATTGGCACAACTTTTCTGGGTAAGTTTTTATTTTCATGCCTTTTTCCGCTTTTTCTATCGCTTTTTGTTTTTCGGCTTGTATGAGTGTTGTTTCCATTGTTTTACTAAATGAACACTAACATTTCAATGTGTTTTAGATTGTATAACTGTTGTTTCAAACCTTTCCTTTGTGTCGCATGCATAACACTGTTTCTCAACTTACAATCACCGTTGCGGCAACTCTTTTCACGAACTTCATTATTTTGTTGTTTGAATGATTTTTACACTTGCTTGAATTGCATGCATGTCTATCACTCATATCTACACCTTATTTGTACACACAGTTAATCCTTCGCCTTTTCAGGTTGCCATTGGGCTGATTCGGGCTGTCTTGGCCCAGATCTTGTCTCTCCCAACATGCTCTATGAATTCCTGGCAGTCAAGCCTCTGCCTTGCCTCCAAGAATTGTGCAAAGGTTGCCCACATTGGCTTGCAGTTGTTCTCTATGTAATCCTAGGGGGAAGTGTCCCAATATTTCCCACTAGAGTTGCACAATGTGCAGTTCCAGCTAGCAACCCAGCCTGACTATTTTGCGCATTGCATAGCTTTAGTCAACTGTGAGCCTCATTGGATTGTGCATTGTAAAGTTCAAGTTAGCAATGAGACTCACTGGCAGATGAGACTGTGGAATGCATAGTTCTAGCTGACAGTCTCCCAGCCTCCCAGAGTCAATGTTGCACAATCTTTCCTAGAAGTCACCAGTTTATTGCTTGATTGATTCTCGAGTTACTTGATCTTTTTTAACTGAAATTGTCTTGTCGTGAGATTCTTGTCTGTCTCTAGGTACCACATGTATTTGAGCATCTTCTTAGTAGTATAGGTATCATGGCCTCAAAGAGAGCTGGATCAAAAGACATAGTTGAAAGAAGTACTAGATATGTGGTCGAGTAGGGGTTTTGAGCCTACACATGTACACAGACACACACCTATTCATTGAGAAAGACATCAAGATCACATGGCAAGACATCAACAATATTTTTGCAGGCAATGTTGAGGAGAATCTAGAAGATTGACAAGTCTATGTAAACATCCATAAGTTGAGATTGTACAAGGTTGCATGTAGGTATCTTGTATTCCTGTGCGCAGACGTGATCCACTGGATTTTCTCACACACTGATCCTAAGATGATGATACTGAGCAATGTCAGTGGAATTGAGCTTTCTTCCTTCGAAACAGAAGGTTATCAACAAATGTACTATTTTCCATTGCTGATGAGCAGGATGGATGCATCTTTCTCCATTCCCAACAACAACATGAATTCAAGAGACATATTGAAGCATTGGGTAAGGGAGCCATCAAAGTTCAGGATGGCACCCAACCAGATATACAAGAAAAAGACACTTAGGAAGGCTTACCAATTCTTGGTCATATTTTCATGCGGTTCATATGGACAAGGAAGTATGGAGACCTTCTAGAAGAGTTGGGTTGCTATGTTTGATCAGCTAGAAAGTGAAGGAAAACCGTTCAACTGGTCCAACATGTTGGCTCTCCAACTGAAAGTGAATGTATCCAATTCCAAGAGTCCGCCCAAGGATCAACAAGCAATATTTTTCATGTTTTCCTACCTACTTGATGCAATCTATGCCCCTCAGCAATTTCCTGGCATAGGTTGGGCATAGACACCTTCAGAGAATGTTGTGAACACATATTGCAAGTTGCTCTCAGGGTGAAGCTACTGAGGAGTCATGGCTAGACTATATGACCATTTCGTTACCTCGTTGTACATGATCATCTTTGAATAAGATCCACCTTGCATGTCCCAGGAAACAATGGAGGCGTTGCTGAACATTACAATTTGGTACACCTCACCTAATGACACCTTCATGAGGATGTACAATGTGGAGAAATCTTTGCATGTGCTGTCGGGGTTTGCCACAGAAAAGTTGGTCATATAGGAGGTTGCATACCACATCTCAACAAGGTTTTTAGCTAGATTTCAGTGGAAGAATAAGGAACCATGGGCTATGATTCCTTTGTGAATTAGGTTGTATGCAATCCAGAGTTTGAAAGAAGTGGATGTCGAGGTTGAGGAATTTAAGAAGTTTAATTTTGGCACCAAGAGTTTCAATCTGTAAGATCCGCATGGCATATGCAGGGACCACTATGCGAGAGTATACTATTCTTGGATATATAGGGTGTGTCATTAAATAGAGGAAGACCCATGGATATATTGTTATAACTACTCTAAGCTCAATGAACCGGTCAACATGGAAATAGAGTGGCTAGCATCGCTCAAGGCATTAACACCACAAGGAGCAGTAACAACAACAACAATAAGCATCAAACCTGTGCAATAAAAAGGCAAGAGGAAGATTTCCAAAAGCATGAAGATGGAGCAAAGCTACAAGTTTAAGGAAGATCCACTTGTGGAAGAGTAGCTTTGGAGATAGATGTAAAGAGGAGATGACATGATAGGATAATAAAACAAATAAAGAGGGAGAATCAAAGACTAGAAGAAGCAAAGAGGAAGTTGCAAGAAGTACAAAAAGAAGATCAAAGAAGAATAAGGGTTGCATAGAAGAAAGATAGAAGCACAACATGAACATGAAGAAGAACAAGAATAGGAGGAAGTGCAAGGTGCATAGACAGTGAAAGCTACACTGATACAAGTTGAAGACTCTAAACCAGCAGTAGAAGAGGAACAGGGTGTACAATTGCTGGAAGAGGAACTTTCTCTACACGCTGAACCGATAGTAGAACAAATGGACATGGAGATGGAGCAGCTTGAAAAAGATCAAGACACCAACGTCATGCCGAAATAAACCTAGGTCACCCCACAGGCTTCATCAGCTCCAATAGTAGAGCATGTCCCTAGTGGAAAAGCAGATACCATTCTCCTTGAGGATAATCCAGGAATATATGTGTACAACATAGCCTTCAATGAGTCACAACATAGAGTTGTACAATCATGTAGAGTGCATACCATAGATGCGCATGAATCACCTACGCACTTTTAAGAATGAGTGATTGTGTCAGATATACGAAGAAATCCAACTGTCCTGGCTGATGCTATAAAGGCTTATGCCAAAGCCACAAGCTCGAGTGTTAAGTTCTTAATAGAAGAAAAAATGTGCATGGCTAAAGAGTTGCAAGAAATTAGGAAGAGAGAGGAACAATCAACATGATCTGCCAGAGCAGAAATGAAGAAAGTGATACTTGCTGAAGTATTGGTTCTTGAGACAATCACGTGCAAACCGTATGACAGGTTCGTCACTATGCATAAGGAATATGTCCATATACATGGTCATAAATAGAACCAAGATAGTGTGAAAACTCACAGATATACATGTCATTGTTGATCATACATAGACATGGAAAATGAGGTACAAGAGAGCCCCGCTTCACTAGCACGAGATGATGAAGCTGCAGGTAGAGTTGGAAAAAGAACGCATCGGGAGTTTGATATGAAACTATGAGGAACTCCCTCTGCTCATCACCAGTGTTGAGGCTTCGTACACATCGATGTTGAGAAGCTTGGATGTTGTGGTGAAAGTATGGCACCCCATCCATTGGTACGCTCACCGAGGCCAAAGAGAAGAACAAAGTCAGACTAGAACTCGATGCATACTTTGATCAATTGATGCTTACGACCACTAGCATAGATTTGCATGTCAGTGCAAATAACATGTGGATGTACATCTTCAGTTAGGCCTTACTCAGGACTAAGCTGCAGATGTTATAGGAAAATTTGGATAGAGGTTCCAAGTCAGTATACTCGGAAGAAATGGAGGGAAGAGTTCATTTCTTTCGTTTCTAGAAAGACATGATCAAGGAGTCTGCTGACACCATTGCACACTATCAAGCATGGTATTAGTTTATCATCGAGTATCATAGAGAGGAGGTTGATGAGCTAGTCTTTCCACAATAGTCTAAGTCTTAGTGTTGTCTTGTTTGGCTGACTCAAGATATTTTTCTCCCACATGGGTATATGTGGAAAATGTATCATTTTGTAAACATGATGTAAAGTGAAATTTCAAGTGTCATTAGTGGAATGAATACAAGAATATGTAATGTAAAGATTTATGTAATGAAGTTGAAGAGTCATGAGGGAAGTCCAAGAGTCACAAAGGGGAATGTTAAGGGTCACCCCACCCTTTGTTATAAATAGAACCTCATAACTCGTAGAACAGGGCTTTTGGGAGCCAAGCGTTTGCCAGGAATTCCTTAGAGAGGGTTTGGAGAGTATTGTAATGAGCCTTGGCTTCTCCACAGTGAAGAGCGAGTACATCTCTTTGGAGGAGCAGGGGGTGTTGACTGTAACGTTCCACTATTGGGATTAGTGGTTTTCATGGTTGTATGTACGGATGGAGCTTTCACTTTTATATAATATAACAAAACCAACATGTTTCATGCATGTGTTGTTATTGCAGTTCGACTATTCTGGTTACTTTAACAATGTATGTAGTTTTAACTTACACATTTATGTATGGACTATTCCATATATGATTGTATGAATCTTATTCAGGCGTTTTTTTTGTTTAACTCATAACTTTCGATTTTTGAGTATTCTGCTTTCTAGTTTGTGATGTCATTCAGCTCATGTGTTCCTTTCAGGCTACGTACTATTATAGGCTTCTAAGGGATACACTTACTTTCCCCCTTCGTGTGTCAGAACCTCCCCATGCATGTCTCATGACTTGCTGCAAGGTCACACACTTTCTTTCGACAAGGATATCTTTCTTAACTCTATGTGCTATCCCAGTCAAGGCATAAATTTCCTACCCGCTACTAGGAATCCTACTGAAAATGGATTGAGGCCTAGTTGGGAATTCTTACTGGGGAGATCCCCTGACATGTTGGTGGGTCCAACACCATCAACATCTATGGCATTGGAAGGAGGGTTGGTGACAAGCTGAGTCCTAAAATTATGTTTTGAACCTTTACACATCTATATTGACTTATGTTACAATTCATCCTCCGAGTTGTATGTATTATGGAAATGACTTTGAAGTCTCAGAAGAGTTCTGGAATATCTTATCACAAAACACCTATGAATGTGAAGGAAGAATGACTTGGCATAGACATAGTGTTATCTTTTCCCATCTCTATGACAACTATGAAATCCATGAGGATTACTTGATCTGCACAGTGTTTGTATTCACGCTTCGAGGGCACCCATTGCAATGGCTTGTCACATTTCCTAATAAATCCATTCACTCTTTTAGTCACTTTGTTACAGATTTAGATGATGGTTTCCACCATTTTGATCGTAAGGAAATTAACAAAAACATGCTGGAATTAGGGAAAGATCCTGATTAATTCTTGTTGCAATTTTTCGATCTCTTTGTAATCTCGCATTTCAATTCCCATAGGATGAAATTGATTGGAAATTTATTTGTGAAATATTTCAGTATCTTCTTCATATATCTGAAAATCCACAAGTGTTAGAATCATTCAAACCCATCCCCGCATACCTCGGTGTTAGAGCTACTAAATCCAAGCTGGACAAGGTTGCTGTCACAAGTGACTATCCATCCTCATCTCATCAAATAGCTCTAACCTAGAAATGCGAGGTGGGAGAAGCTGTGCATCCATATGTTGAATTTTCATATCTTCCCACCCCAACTGCTCTTGATTTCAACACAGATTTGGCTTGCACAACTGTTGGTTGTCACGTGTAATTGTTTCCTCAACCTCCATCCCCACGTTATGTTGATCCTCCAAATTGTATTGTGTTGTGTTCTCCCATTCCACAATCCACACTTTTTGTTCACGAGGATCAAGTTATCGATGGAGTTTGTGTTGAGCAGCCGACCTGCACTGTCATTTATGATGAGTATGTGTGGGAATAAGAAGAAGAACCCACAGTCAACGATGACCTCCCTCTGTCTGCACCTCATCTACATTTTCCTGACATCTTTGGTGATTCTTCCATTGTTAATGTTTAGTGTGAGACTTCATTCCTAGATGCATCTACTTCTAATCATTCATAGAATATACTAGAGGTTAGTCTATCATTGCATAGAAGAGAGGACAAATATATGTTTATGAATCCACTAAATATTTCATCTGTCATTTCCGGAAACACAGAGAGTGAACGTTTTTTCTTCTTATCAACCACTCTATACGATTCATCATATCATGAGGATGCCGATGAATTTTTCAAATTTTCTGATCATGGTTTTCGTGATCCCTTTTCTGCTTCATTTGATCATCATGTTGACTCATTCATTGTCGATATTTATAAGCCATCCATCTTCAATGATCTATCTGTTGATGAAGTGGAAACACCATAGGACGTTGAGGCACTTTAGCCTGAGCGAATGGTTATGTCAGGCCCTCGATGTCTTGAGGTCAATTCCACTTCAGATCAGGAATATTTTGAAACACCAAAGGCTCCTTGTCACTCTCCTGTTTACATTGAAGATCAATCTAGTTCACAAAATTCACATCCTCCACCTGAATCACATGATCCCATCACTCATGCATTGGAGGAATCATATAGAGTGAGCACTCTTGCTAAACGTAAGTTGTCTTTCTTTCTCATGTTTTCTATTTCTCACAATCAAAAGAGTGTACATGCTTATCGTCTGTGTGCAGTGTGTTGCGTAACTATGATAGGTTCGTAGAATATTTATCTTGCACTTTTATTCTTTTCTTTTCTGTGGATATTTTTAATCTTAGAGTGTGTTGGTCTTCATTGTTATATTTTCTTGTTTGATAGTTTACACGCTTACCTTTCTCAGAAAAAACACCTTCTCCAACATGGGTCAACCAATGCACCGATAGCTGCACTGGAAATATCACTTTAAATGCAGAGGCCCATGCACTAATTAGTTTAGGAGTAGGATTAGTGTTTCCTTTCTTGTTTTGCTTTGTTTTCATGCTTTCTTTGTTTACCTCGTTTGCGTTTCTTGTTTGTTTTCTTTGCTTTTATTTTTTACTTTCATTTACTTCTGTCCTTTACTCTCTTGTTAGTTTTCTTGTTTTTCACCCACAGGTTTAGTTTGCATGAAACTGTGTGTGGCTCTCGAGACAAGAAAGGTAAAGTATGGGAGGACTTGTACAACTACCAACACTTTGTTATATTTTTTCCTATCTCTTTATGAAGAGCTTGTTTTCTTTAGTCGATGATACCCTGATGGAAAATACGTTTTATTCAGACTGAATCATGGTGAAAACACAACACTTGCACCTTAACTAGTATTGTCTACTCTAACCGGTTCCTTTGGGTTGACCCTTGTTAGCTCAGCCATGTAGAGTAAGGTGAGGGGGAAAACCTTAACAAGTATTGTCATAGGTATATATAAAATACTTCTCTGAAGGGATAAACTCTTCTTCTCTCAACCCTATTTTGCCTCCGAAATAAATAAGTGGCTATGCATAATTATTTGAAAAATAAAAAAGTAAACAATGAAAAAAAAATAAGATGAAAGAAGAGAAAGACTTCTTGGGCAGAGAGGTGATGCAAGTAACTCTGTCGGGGTACTGGCTAGGCTCGCTAGCATTAGAGAAATTCTTGTGTTCCTACATGACTCCGCTGGGGTACTGTTGAGGTTTGCTTGTAGCAGAGTAACACAAGAGATGAAACTAAGGCTCTGATGTCTATATTACTTGTGCACCAATATATCCCTCATCCCCAATTGAAACAACTTAGTTGACTTGCCTTGGTGTGTGTGCTGACCAATCAAGAGAATGATAGGGACTATATCTTTAACTTAGGCTTAGTGTCGAAACCATAATAATTAGAGAATTGAACAATACTTCTTATGGAGTTAGAATCAATTTTCACAAACAAGGTCCATACGGAGAGATGGAGTTCTACCAGTGTGTCACCAATGTTGTAGCAGCTACAACCACCCTCCAAATTATTTTCTTTGCTTCGTTTTGGAGCCTTCCTCTTTGAAATCATAGTAGCTATCATGCATTGATTAGGTACTTGTGTCTATTTGATTTCATACATCGCTTAACGACTTGTGTTCACTCACTTGTACTGTCAGTCAAGCACAAGCTCACCGAACACTTGGTTCCCACCTGGTCAACGAGTTGTCATGCAAAACTGTACAATTTGGAGGGCAGTCTATCTTCCCCTCAAAAATTTTGTAGAGCAACCCAACAACTTCCCTGCACTCAAAAATTACATAGAGTGAGCCAGCCTACCTTGCTCTGAAAAATTTCACAGAGTTGTCTAGCCAGCCAAGGCCACGCAGCCCAAAAACAACGCAGAAGTTTTCGCTTAGTGGTTCTCCATTGCATGCACCGGTAGGTTGTCGAGTTCCATTCAGAACTAAACAATCCTTACTTGCATGTCGGACAAATTTTCCTGAAAAAGAAAAAAGAAAACTAAGAAAAGTCACCCCTAGATTTTAGGGATCTATTTTTCGTAGCGGCTGTTACATGCAAAGTCGATTTTAGAAACTCCCCACCAAGTGTCACTTTTTCCTAGATTTGTGGCATGCACATCTTAAACCATAATTTTTCCAAATCTATTTAAATGATTCCTCATAGCTTATTCCTCACATTCGATCTTAGAGATTTGGCATTCTTGAGGCATACAGGAACCTTTGACATAGTTAACACAAATGTTTTGGGTAAGTTTTTCTTTTCATGCCTTTTGCCAGCTTTTCTGTTGCTTTATGTTTCTTGGCTTGTATGAGTGGTATTTCTCTTGTTTTATTGAATGACCTCTAGCATTTGAATGTGTTTTAGATTTTAAAAGTGTTTTTTCAAGTTTTTCATTACCTTTCCTTAGTGTCTCATGCATAACATTGTTTATGCACTAACAATTGCCGTTGCGGTGACTCTCTTCATGAGCTTCATGGTTTTTTCATTTGACTATTTTTTTCACTTGCTTGAATTGCAAGTATGTCTATTCACTCATATCTACACCAAATCTAAACACACACTCAGTCCTTCACATTTTCAAGTTGCCATTGGGCAGATCCAGGCAGTCTTGGCCCAAATATTGTCTTTCCTAGCATGCTCTGCGCATTTATGGCAGTCAAGCATCTGCCTTGCCTCCAGGAATTGTGAAGGAGGCTACCCACAATTTCTCCTCACTGTGCTCCGCAAAATCTTAGGAGGTAGTGCCCCAGTCTTTCCCACTGGAACTACACAATGCGCAGTTCCAACCAGCAACCCAACCTAACTATTCTGTGCATTGTGCAATTTCATTTAGCAATGAACCTCACTGGACTATGCATTTCATAGTTCCAGTAAGTAGTGAGCCTCACTGGCAACTGAAACTAAACAATGTGCAGTTCTAGCTAACAGTCTCCCAGCCTCCCGGAGTCAATGCTATGCGATCTTTCCCAACAGTCACCATTTTGTTCTTTGATTTATTCTTGAGTTGCTTGATGTTTTTTAGCTGACATTTTCTTGCCATGAGTGTCTTCTCTATCTCCAAGTACCACTGATTATTAAGCAACTTCTTATCAGTACAGGTATCATGGCCTCCAAGAGAGTTGGATCAAAAGGCACAGTTGAAAGCAGTACTGGAGATGTGATTGAGCAGGGGTTTGTGAGCTTGCTTGTGTACAAAGACACACACCTATTCATTGAGAAAGACATCAAGATCACATGGCAAGACATCAACACTATTTTCGTGGGTAGCTTTAAGGAGAATCGAGAGGACTACCAAGTCTATGTAAACATCTGTAAGTCGCGATTGTACAAGTTTGCATGTAGGTATCGCATATTCCCATGCGCAAACATGATCCACTGGATTGTCTCACACACTAATCCTGAGATGCTGATACTGAGAAGTGTCAGTGGAGTAGAGCTTTCTTCCTTCAAGACGAATGATTATGAGAAGATGTACCATTTTCCACGGTCGATGAGCAGGATGGATGCACTGTTCTACACTCCCAATAGTAGCACAAATACATGAGACATCTTGAAGTGTTGGGTAAGGGAGCCAAGAAAGTTTAGGACGACACCCAACTAGATATACAAGATGAAGACACTTATGAAGTCTTACCAATTCTTGGTCATCTTCGTATGTCATTTATATGGCCAAGGGAGTATAGAGACCTTCTAGTAGAGTTGGGTTTCTGTGTTGGATCAATTGGAAAGTGAAGGCAAACCATTCAACTGGTCCAACATGCTAGCTCTCCAGCTGAAAGTGCATATATCCAACACCCAAAGTTTGTCCAAGGATCAAAAATAAATATTTTTCATGTTTGCCTACCTGCTCGATGCAATCTGTGCTCGTCAACAATTTCCTGGCATGGGTTAGGCATGGACACCTTCAAAGAATGTTGTGGACGCATATTGCAAGTTGCTCGCAAGTTGAAGCTACTGAGGAGACATGGCTAGACTATCTGACCACTTCATTTCCCTACTCTCCATGATGATCTTTGAATAAGATCCACCTTCCATGTCCCAGGAAGCAATGGAAATCAAAATCCTCAACTCTTACTACCATTATGGGAGACTTTCTCAATATTATCAATACCCTCAATCCTATCAGAATTATCCTTTGCCACAAAATCAACCACAAAACTAGCAACCACAACTTCCAAATCAAAACACTCAACTTTCATTGCCATTTCCACAACAACGTCAAAATCCTCAACTCTTACTACCATTTCAACAGAAATCAAATCAGCTACCTGCCCTACCATTACCAAACCCTAATAATAAAAACCCTCATAATGCTTACATGGTAGAAGGATAACAATTTCCAACTTACATGATTACTCCTCTAAATCTTAATGATGTTCAACTTAGATCTAGAGGGATATACAACACCACATACTCCACCAAGAGTTAGAAATGACACACCTCCATCCCAGACTCATACTCCCAGCCATAGGATTCATGGAATTCAAGGGGCAAAAACTCAATCAGAAGATTCTCCTACATCATCTACCAAAACAGTCCTA